>JAFIDM010067569.1:0-11299 GCA_023159025.1 Thereuonema tuberculata
TACCAATTAACATTGCTTACTGACCTCATTTCTTAAAGAATCAATTTTCTTAGTTAAAAATTTTCTGTTCATGCTTATATTTATTTTAAAGACGAAGAAGTTTCTACAAACAATAATAACTTTAAAGGTAACTTGTGTTTTTCAGATTTCTTTGTTCAGAAATTCTAATTTTGTAAATTGTAATATCTACCAAATACAGAATTAAAGTTATTCTTTTGCTGAAAATTTATTAAATCCACAAATATTTTATGGAAAGGCCACAGTCTGTGTCAGATTTCTGAGGACCATTATTAAACACAGACATATGTTTTCTTTCTGTTAGTTTGCAGCAGAATGAATAGTGCTAAATAAAATTATTGTTTTAGTTATTCAACGATAAGAAACCTTAATTTAGTAATTCAACAGTAAGAAACCATACATCTGTACATTGTTAGGAACTAAGAATAGTCCAAACAAATCTTAGACGGATTTTAAGTCCAATTAGATTTACTTCAATATCAGCATTTGCAAATTAAAAAAGAAATACTAGCATAGAGTAAACAGAAAATTGTTGTCTTCTAAAAGAGTTTCTAAAGGTAATTTTGTTATCTCTAAATACATCTTTCTTAAATAAGAGATTCTTTGAAAAGATCTTTAAAATTGACAGCATTGAAGAGTCGTTTTTTTGCAAAGGTTCAGAAGTTAGCAAACACAGACATAGGCAGCATGTTTTTGTGAGTTAGACTTTTCTTTTCGGAGACTAATGTTTTGATTTTCTAATGTCGCTTACAAAATAGAGAAAATTAAGATTCTATTTAAAAAAAAATTAGTAAAACAATTTTGACTTCATGTTTTTGTATATTTTAGAATTCAAATTTATCGACGAATTTCATAAATTAACTTCAAAAAATTATTAAAAAAATAACTGAAATTCCATTTATAAATACAAAGATTAAAATAATAATTTAAATATAATCTTCAAAAAAAGAATAACTGGCTCAAATAGTATGTTATAACAGTATTTATAATTAATAACGGTTTCACTTTTCCCATTAGGAATAAATTTATTTTCCTTTTTGTATATAGTCAATATAAATAAAGTATTCTTTTAAATGAAGACTTGGTTAATGAGTAAAGAATGTTTTCAATTAACCTTTTTTACTAAATAATAAACAATTAATGAAGAATTTTTAAAACCATCATAAAACCACAAATAAAAATAAAATTCATGTGCAATTAATACACGAGTACTTTTGAAATGGTCTACGTTTCTTTGTCAAGTGGTCAGAATACAACAAGTTTCAGAATATAAGATCTAAAATCCAATGGAACATGTGACATCAGACTGTTCCATTGAATGTCAGGGAACAAGAGGAAAGTTTCATTCGGACATGACAACGGGGGAGGGAGGATTAAAAATTGAATCAGTAACTTAAAAAAAAAGTGAATAAAAATTGTGAATCAAATTACAAACACTCATGAAACTTATGATGTGGAATAGTAAAAACAGATAAATTGTAATTATAACTTCTTTTATCAGTAACAATGAAATACATAGTCCTTACTTTTTCTTTTGAAGTCATTTAATTCCCGACATATAACTTGAGGTTTATCATAATTTAAAGAATGCTTAATATTAGTAATATGGCCCACTATTAAGTAATTAAGATCTCTGCATCTTACCGCATTAGCGTGCAGTGCTCTACGTTTCTTCAATGCTTGTCGAATCTCACCTACATATCTACATCGATCTTCATTGCTAGAGATTCTTTAAACCACACCCCTCGTATTGGTATCAACTACTTGTCATTAATCTTTAGTTAAAAATATCTTGATTAAATTTGTTTCATTTGCTTGTCATTATGTTTGTAGATTATTCTTTCCAATATCTCAGTTTTTAAAATAAGTTTCTATAGGTTTCACTCTTGCAAATTTTCTACAGGTTCATTCGTATCAGAAAAGAAAAAAATGTATAACAAAATACTTAACATACTTTTCAAAACACACAAAAATATTAAGGTAAGAGGATTTATTCGCCTGCCTGAAAGCTGAAAGTAAAACAATTGTATCAAAGAATAGTGACTGGAAATGCAGCGGAAAAGTTTAGACTAATTATTTTTAGTTCTCATATCGATCTTGTCTCGATTCTCCTGTTGTAGCTCATGAACAAAGGATATATTTTTATAATTAGTATAACTTCACTAAATGCGATTGTAGAGGAAGAAATTGAGTCGATCAGTGCTAGAACGTCCCAAGTCCAAAAATACAAAAATTCCAGATCAAAGGTTTTTAGGTGTCTTGAAGCATCAGTGCTTCGGTATACGGAGCAACAACGTTTCAAGTCCATTGGAACTGCCTTGCTGAGGCTGTCATTACGCAATGGTGACAGCAATACCATCCTAAGTAACGAATCCAGACAGTTTTCCTTATTTATCTCAGAATAAAGTTACTTGGACTTGAGACATTCTTGCACTGACCGACTCAGTTGTATATGTATACAAAAACTAGCCAGGTACCAACGCTTCGCTCCAGAGCCCTTGCATACTTAGTATAAAAAAAAAACTTTATTTATTTAGCAAATTAATATGGAGATCGGAAAATATACGAGTTCCCAGCTCGTTGTGGCCTCCTCCGGATAACTTAGATGTATTGCGGGTTGGCGTCACACACTTACATATCGATAAGGCAACTTTAAAGCGAAAATATAATGCCTCTTTATTCCCTATCTCGTGGGGATTTCGAAAAATCCGACTTTATTCCTTTTCTAAAACATAAAGGAAACTTTCCATGTCCGAGGGCTTATGCTGGGCGTTGATATAAGTCAGTGAGTGAGTCAGGACTTTTCGTTTTAGGTAGTTGGATGAAAGCTTATAAGTAATATAAAACAAAATAGTAAAAGCTATCCGTCGACATTTAACGGTTTATTTTATTAATATATAAGGTAATTAAATACTTCAAAATATCATATTCTTGTCTTCTCAAATATCACTATAAATTAACCATTATCACTGTAAATAAACAAAGAAAACATTTAAAATATTTAAAATTTGTAATTACAGTTCCTGTAACTATTTACGATCGTATTTAAGGTGTACTCGAAATTTGGGACAAAAACTAAAACTTCTTTCACTTTGTGGTTTCTTCTTAACTATTATATAAACGAGAAAGTGTATTTAATTATTTTTTTTAATTTATTTCATTTCTTTTAAAAACATAAAATCAATTCAAAAATATCTATTTGCCTGAAATTGATATTTGTTGGAGTCTCAAATCTGGTTGAGAATGTTCTTTAAATTAAAGCAGAATCTTTCATCTAAATATCAGCATTTCAAATGAGGAGCTTAGTGTTTTACACACCCGCCATCTCCAAAAATTGCAAATACCGAGCTAATGGAATTTTTACTAAGTTCAAATCAAAACCCGCCGTTTGCATACAGATTAACTTCAAAAACCACCATAACAATGAATTGCGATACGATTTCGATACGAGTGCTGCTTCGAAGCCCGCCATGTCCAATGCGAATGCATTATCAAACCCCGCCATATCCAAAACTATCATTTAACAACCATATAACAACTTTACTGTTGTATAGAAACCACGCCGACTAAAGAAATGCCCGAAGAAAATGTTAACATTTTTACCTGGCTTGAGAGTGACTTTGGCAAGGGGTCAAACATCATTGCATCAGCAATGAATTATACTCTCAAACATGCAAATTTAACTGATGTGGAAAACATCAGGCTCTTTGCAGATGGCTGTGAAGGGCATAAAAATTCCATAATGGTAGGAATGATAACACAGTGGCTAAAGTGCAGTGCTCCTCAGAGCGTTAAAACTGTCACAATGGTTTTTTCAACCTTAGGTCACTGTTTCATATCACTCGATCACATTTTTGGATGTATCGAACAGGAGATCAGAAAACGTGGAGGAATGTTGAAACCGGAAAACTACCACGAACAATGCGAACATTTCGGATTGGTAAAGAAATTTCTCACACCCTGGCAAGTATTTAACTGAAAAACTGTGACTAGTGGAGTTCTCAAAATCCCAGCAACTCTACCGTTCAATTTGTCCAAAGTGAAATGCATATACATTCAGAAAACGAATAACAAAGTGTTGGTCTAAGTTGAAGTTAATTACAATACCGATTTCTCGCAGTTCAGTTCGATTACGAAGAGAGGAAGGAAACTACAGTCGATAACACCGAATCTTGTATCCCTTGGAGTTCAAATAAATCAGAAAAAAATCCAGGATGTTCGGAAACTCCTCGTTACAAGGTACTGCAAAGAATGGGAAGAAAACCCAGATCTGGAATTCTACAAGGATATGGAATATTCAGATTCCAGAACCGATAGTAAATGCGATTGCAGCGCTATGGATGAGGAAACTCCTTAAAATAAATTCCCTAGAGTGATTGTGTGATTATGTAAAACACGTTATTTGCAATAAAAGAATATTCGATTATGAATGGTGATATTACGAGTCATTGCGGAAATTATTTAAAAAAATTATGGACCTAATGGTTAGCTAGGTGTTGATATTAGTCTTAGATCGATAATTGTTACCAGACGGGATCAAACCTGACCGCATTTGGACTTAACAGGAACAGCAGTGAATAGGAACTGCCATGTTTCCAGTAAGAAATTGTATTTCCGAGATATATGGTGCACAAGCTTACTTTAAAAATCCCTAACTCCAATACTTTATATCAAACACCGCCTTCTCCGCAAAAAAATAGGATATAACGCTAAAGCCGTCAAAATCAGATTTTTTTGATTTGGTTCACTTTATTACTCTTTTTATAACCTACAATATAAAAAAAAGTTTATTCGTAAATTTGAAGTAATAATGTAGATACAATTTTTTCTATTTTCTGAAAATTTTTAATTTTGGAGATAGCGGGTTTTGAAACTTTAAGCTCCTCAAATATCAAGTACAGTAGACGCCGCTTAATGTGATCACATCGGGCCGATCCGATTTTGATAACTATAACCGATTGATTATAATAAATGAAAAATATAAATTAAAAAAGGGCAGCATGTACTGTAGTAATGGTAAGGAGAGGACTATTTTAGCAGAAATCATTCTGCTAAACATTATGTTTACTTAACATAATGAAATTACATGCATGAAATAAAAAGTGAAATTGATGGACAAAAAATAGTACATACGTGTCAAGGAACAAAGAAATCATCAATTGTTGATTGCCTGCTCTGCTTACGCAGTAAGTCATTAATAAAACGTTCGTACTCATAATGTTTACGAAAACATCAGGCTCAGCTTTTCTTTGCACTCCCAGTCGCAAAATTCGAAGCACATTCTTCATCTCAGCATTCGTTGGAGTCTTCTTTACCTCGATGACATTTTCGGGTTTATCTTCATCAGAAACAGACGTCACTATTTCGTTCTTGTTCGATACAGCTTCACAAATGTTGTAGTCTGTTAATACAATCGAAGTTTATGCAAGCTTCGATATCTTGAGCAGTCATGTCGGGTGCAGCACTGATAATTTTCTCTAATTGTTCCACAACTGCAAAAGCGTTTTTTTCTGGTTGTAAGAATCTTCCATGACCAAGATGTTCCACGAACTTCGCCGGGAATCGCTCATCGAAAATGAACAAATTGGTCAAAAATTTGATAACATTAAGCGATGTAGCAATCACATTAAGCTATCATTTTTGCAGCTTAATTCGAATACGTTTGTTCGGTACCGGAGGTTATTGATAATATTAAACGAATGATAACATTAACCATGATTACATTAAGCGGTTTCTACTGTATATTCATGAACATAGAGGCTCTGATGCTCTATAAGAAAATAGTTCAATGAGAAAAAGAATTAATCTTAGAAGGATTGAAGAAAGCCAGGTAGAAACAACATTGAAACCACGGAAGTTAGATTTGTTTTCTATAAAATATTATAATGAGTTGAGACTTTATATCTGGTTTGATTATTATTATACATTTACAGATTATAAATTTTTAGCATATATGTATAAAGAAATGTTAATCATATACCTATTACAATTTTAAAGGAAATTTAAGTAAGTTGCTGATTAAATTAACATTATTGATTAATCTACATCTATAGTTATATTTAAAATCCAAAGTTACTGTTATTCCTTTTTGAAGATTATGCAGGATGTATCTGAAATGTGCTGCCAAACTTTAAAGGTTGTATTTGCATGAAGAAGCAATGAATAAATGTCATATAAACATGTCTCTGGAAATTCTTTATTACCAAGATATGAATGATGCAACAATTTCAGCCGTACAGCCCGACGACTTCTGAACCAACGTAATCCTGACCGCTGGTTTGGAAGAGGAGGACCAACAGCATGGCCTGCTCGTTCCCTTATTTAAACCCTGTGGACTTTTTCCTACGGAGATTATCCTAAAGCATTAGTGTACACCACACCATTTCCTGACGCCAATACACTGCATAGAAATAAAGCAAGATGCACTATCTCTATTAGGTAGAATACCGAAAAATCACTATTTATAACTCAAAAACCACTGAAAAGTAACAATCTATATTACTAAAATGTTTTATTTCTGTGTCTGTCTGTCTGGCGCAATTTGCTGTCGGAATGCAAAACAGAAATAATTTTTATAATGAAACGTTCGCGACATGAATCGAACCTGCAACCTTCTGATCCAAAAATCAGACGTCTTATCATTAGTCCACGGTGACTACAACTCTCTAACATTCTTATTTGACTTACATATTTTTCTGCTTTTCCCAATCAATAAAGTATGTATTAAGCCTTTCTTTTGAATCTCAAGATTGTTTATTTATTCCGATCCGTCTGTTTATTTGTAATTACTTTTGGCAATTTAACTAATTGCCAAAACCTTGCACTATTTTTAATATAATATTCTCACTGAACAAAATTCAATGTGATATTGAAAAACAAGCGCTCTACACGGGAGATGTTGGAATAAAAAAAAAAGAGAGCCAAGAAAGAAAGAAACACTATTTCTATTATGTGGCCACTGAAAAGTATCAATTAGAATAAAAAAAAAGAGAGTCAAGAAAGAAAAAGGCATTATTTTTATTAGGTGAAATACTGAAAAGTCATGATTTTTAACTCAAAGGCCATCACTGTTTTTAAAACAAAAACCACTGAAAAATATCAATTGGAATAAAAAAAGAACTTGAGAAAGAAAGAAGCAGAATTTGCTTTAGGTAGAATACTGAAAAATCATTTGTAACTCAAAACCCACCGAAAAGTATCAACTGGAATAAACAGAGAGAGTCAGGAAAGAAAGAAGCACTATTTCTACACTCACTTCCAAAAGTTACGCACAGAGCGGTAAAAATGCGAAAAAATGGACAAGTACTGTATTGATTGACATGAAATGCTGCAAGTAAGTAGCTCTATGTTTATTCATGAAACAAAACAAAGAATTACATACGGAGATAAACAAACTATTGAATTTTCATAAATTATAAAATAATGTCTGATTTGTGTCATTTACAAAATGATGTTTAATTCAAAACAAACAATAAAAACCGACATTAATATGGTATGTGAGTACCCCTCACCTGCGTACAAAGTTAACAGCCTGTGATCATGCTTGTTACGAAGTGATCAACCACCGCCGAGTCCAGTAAGCGCCTTTCCTCCTTTAGGGCAGTTTCTAAAGCTCTGAGAGTGGCTGGAGGTAGGAAACGTCGACATAAAGCACAGCCGAGGGCATCCCAAAGATTTTCAATTGGATTAAGGTTCGGCGAGTAAGCCGGCCACTCCATACGCCGAATCCCTTCACTCTCCAGAAAGTCGTCAACGATGGCAGCTCTATGGGGACGAGCATTATCGTCCATTAAAACGAAAGATGGACCAACTGCTGCACCGTAAAGTTTCACAATGGGTTTAGGACTTCATCTCGATACCGTACAGCCGTCACAGAACATCACCTGTAGATGTGCAAGTCGGTGCGATATTCCAGTGTAATCCCTGCCCAGACCATGATGCTTCCACCGCAGAATGCATGATGTTCAGTGATGTTCTGAGGCCGACTGCGTGTGCCTTGTTCCCTCCAGACCCTTACACGCTTATCATCGGGTTGTAGGGTAAATCTTGACTCATCTGGGAAGGTAAAGTTACCTCAATCAGACAAAGTCCAATTCACATGCTAGCGGAACTACTGTATTGGACCGATAATACAGTGTATTTTCATAGGATTTTCAGTTTTTCAAAGGCCAAAAGAATTCTACTTTTCGATATTTTCAGGAGTTTTTCACCGTCGCTAGGTAACGTGACACATAAGTAGATTAGGTTTAACGAAGGACGTTCCAAACCCGGAAGAATTTCTAGGATGAAAATAATGTAAGTCTATTTATTTTCCAATTAATACTAGGGAACGATATTTTGCGAGGAACTAAAAGTCTAGTCGTGAAGATATGTAATGGAGTTAAAGATTAATCGAAATGATAAAGAAGATAAAGATTAATCCAAGAATTAAAGACGTTTGATAAAAGATTAGTTAAGTAACTAAAGTCAAAGATTAAAGTTTTATCAAGTATTTACAGTCAGTAAAGTTTAAGGAATTATCAAGGTGATAAAGATTATTATTAATGAAGATTTAATCAAGTCGTTAGGAACTGCACTTAATGATGAAAGAATACTCATTAACAAAGAGTAAAGACTTCTTGATTTAAAGTAAAGATTCGTCAAAGGATTAAGCGAATTACTTTCAAAGACTTTATGCTAAAGTTAAAAATACAGTTTAGGGTTTAAAGTGAACCCTAGTTAATCAACGTAACTTTATGAAGACGATTTAAAGAAAGTTTAAAGTAAAGAGTTGAATTAAAGAGAAAGACTATGTGTAAATGAAGTCTTAAAACATATATTAACGCAAGGACTATTTAGTTAATATTTGTGTTGTTATCATACAAGTGCTATTAAAGGGATAAGAATCACAGCTAAAGAGTATACATGTAAAGGAACTAATTTTCATTATGTGAATAAATTGTTATTGTTTTGAGATCATGCTTAAATGTTTTTATTTGCTCTGCTAACAAAGTTAAATACACAGGGGATTTAAGTAATTTCCTTCGAAGCTGTTTTAGATATTCTGTTTTGAGAAGTTAAGCGTTTAAGTTCATTCTATCAGGATACATCTAGGATTCATTAGATGAAGAAGCAAGAAAGTCTTATTTTTTATATGCCCAGCAGATCCCGGTAAATAGGTAACGTTCAATCACCCTGATCAAGGACTGAGATTAAGTTCCTAAACACACTAGAGGTTGGATCAAATTATAATTAATCCTCACTTCCCTCCACAACAAGATATCGTCTTACCAGTGGCCGCAAAAACCATAGATGTCACACGTATGGAGGTCGATCTTTAATTCCGCTTGACTACAACAGCAATATATCGATCTTCCACGGTGGTCGCAACCCTTGGACGACTTGCTACAGGTCTTCGGACAACTGTTTGGCTGGTTTGGAATTGTTTCCATAATCGTGAAATGACGGAATGATGATCGCCGAAGAAACGAGCAACATCTGTTACAGACTGTCCTGCTTCAATGCGTCCGACAGCCCACCAGTGCTCAGAATCTTCCATTCGTCTTCAGGAAGCAATAGAGAGACGTCTAGTTTGAAAACAAATCGTACGAACGTTCTAAATACCTTTCATCAGCATTTACATGCAACTCCTGTAACCCTTCCAAATGCCGGCTTCTTATACGACTGCCTGTTTTGCAAATTTCTCGACGCGAAACCATGATTGGCTGTTACCTATATAATTTGCATACTTACTTCTAACTTTGCAGCAAATTTGAACTTCTTTAATTCAGATCTATTATGGAAATTAACATTTTTCCTCTCCACGCTTAACTTTCAAAAGCGAGAGTATTAGATAGATTACTGAAAAATTACGATTTGTAAATCAAAAACCTGGAATCACGTCAAAGTCAAGAAACTCACGATAAATATGCCTCTCATTAACCGAGATGACCAGAATCAGAGAAATTTTGCCGAATATTTGCTCAGAATCGGAGACAATCGAGAACCACGTAAAAAGGAATGTTAACATTGCCTGATAATCTTTGCCGACAAATAGAACAATTCAACCATTTAATAGAAAATATCTTACCTGAAATCAATGAATGGACAATTCTCACTCCAAAGAACGGGAATGTCGATAACATCAATTAAATAAGTCAAAGAATACAAGGAGATTAGAGAGTACTTAATTGCGGAAAAAATTGACACTTCTGATAATCCACAACAAGAAGATTTATATCCGCCTGAGTTTTTGAACTCATTGAATCTCAGCTGTATTCCTCAACATTCTTTTTTTCTTTGAAGATTGGATCTCCAGTAATGTTGTTGCTAAACATCAATCCCAAGTTTGTACACTGCATCGGAACTCAACTTAAATGCCGTTCAATCGATAATCATCTAATAGAAGCCGAGATTAAAAAAAGAACTCACAAAGGAGAATTTGTTTTCATCTATAGAATGTCTATGCAACCAAGCGATAATCTACTTCCATTCACTTTCACAAGAAGGCAATTTCCGATCAGATCTTCTTAAGCCATTTCTATCAATAAAGCTGAAAGACAGACTCTGAATAAAGTTGCCATCTACTTGGAGAACGATGCCTTCACTCAGGGACAACTGTATGTCTAAAGTCACAAGACATCAGAATTTGGTTATCTTCACTAACAAAGTAAAGAACAGTCACAATCAATTCGTCGCCAAGAATATTCTACACAAGCTTTTATCTTCATATATCATCTATATCAAGAAACATCCATCTCAACATCCCATCTATATCATTCAATCTGTATACGGAAGATAGCCTAGTTTTTAATAATTTCTTTAAAGTTGATTACGAAATTTGAAATTATGATAATATAAAATTTTTAAATATCTACAGAAATATAAAGCCTGACTGTTAGGTGTCTTTTTTTAAACGACAGTAGGTCAAATATTAATTTCCGAAAAGAAAAGTCTACCTCAAAAAACAGTTTATTTATGTTTTTGTATTTATTTTAAGCTTTGAAAAAATCTTGTTGAAAATTGACAGAATTCAAGAGTCTATATTTTTCAAATTCTCTCTTATTTAAGAAATATGCATTTGAAGGTAAGAAAATTACCTTTAGAAACTCCATGAAAAGACAACAATTTCATATCTATTGAATGCTATTCTTCCTTCCTTCTTTTTCTCGATTTGGGCGAACTAAGGAGCATGGACATTAGCCCCGTATGACGGTCCTATGATGGTGGAACTAGGAAAGTTCAAGAGGAGGAACGAGATTCATATCAAGTCCAGAATAACACTGAGATAGTAAGTACCAGA
>JAFIDM010067570.1:0-11297 GCA_023159025.1 Thereuonema tuberculata
TAAATTAAATAATGTTTTCAAAAGCCCGTCAATTAACCAAAGAACAGAGGAAAAATGTCTGCATTCCAACGTTGAGTTAAAAAAATCATCATCTGTAATTATTATGTCAAAAATTTAATTTCAATAGAGCTGTCAACCATAAACGTCTGAAAATTTGTAATAATTAATAAAAAAATTCATGCATTAAAAAAATCGTAAGAGTTATTGCCAATTCTAAATTTCATTATGCCGAAAATCTGGACCTTTCATATGAATAGATATTTCGTTTTATTTCATTATTTTCCTACAACATTAAATTAATAAAGACAGACACTTGTTTCTAATAAACAGTTTATTAAACTTTACTAGAAATAAATAATGATTGACTCACAGATTCTTTTTACTGAGGTTTTCGGTTTTCGAGAGTTTATAATGTTCAGATCAACTAAAAAATTATTGTTCTGAAAAAGGGAAACAACCGCCATGGATCAGATTTCTTGTGATACACTAGCTGTAGATATTTCAGAATAAAAGTGACCTGTATTCCTTTTAGATATGTTCCGAAAATCCATATTATCCCTAGATTGAATCAGAGTTATTCAAAGGTTTAGATTTTTACTCAAGCAATTAGCTTATTTAAAAAAAAAAAGAAATTGAGTTATTAATGTGAAAATACTGTTTCAAAATGTGATCGATAGAAAAGCAAATAATTCAAGACAAAACTCAGAAAAAAATTTTTTTTCAAGCGATTTGGGTAATCTTCAGAATTCGGGCATCTAAATGCTTTAATCTAAAAATACAATGATTTTGTAATTAACTTGTAGTAAACTGCTTTCTAAGATTTTTTTTTTTTTAAATTAAGGAATATTTCATATTTCTTTAGAAAAAAAAATTAAAAGAAGCAAGCGTTTGTTTTTGCTAATTTTACGTTCGAGAAACGTGAATGAAGTATAAGAAAATATCTAATCATACGAAAGGTCGAGATTTTTGGCAAAATGAAATTTAGAAATGGCGATAACTTCTATTGGTTACTTTTAATGCATTACTTTTATTTGAAAATTATTACAATTTTACAGATGTCTGTGGTTCAGATATCTATTGTCTTCAAATGTTTGACATAATAATTAGAGGATGATATATTAACTCATTGAATTCAGACATTTGGCTTCTCTTACACAAATTGAAACATGAAAAAAGTAATAATGAAATTGCACATTTCACTCATGCCTTCCGCTTTCGTCGACGGGAATCTAGGACAGCTGTTTCGTCCTCTTACGACATTCAGCAGGAGTTACCCATATTACCAGTGAAAGGTTGTCATACCCGCTTTAGTTTAAAACAAAATATTATTTGTTGTACAGTAAGAATTATATAAATTTAAAAACAGTCATTACATTTGCTTGTAATGCATCAAATGCGTATGATATTATCTGAAATTCAAATATAGATTAATAACATTTAGTGCTTAAAATTCTCCACTAAATGTTAATTGTCTAAAATGTTACATTAATAATATTTCTTGTGAAGTTACAAGGAAAGAAAAGAAAATATATTGCGTCTATCAGGTGTGAACCTGGAACGTAGATTTTTTTATAAATAATCATTTTCAAACCGAACTTTATAATAAAATAAATTAATTACAAAAAAATAGCTTTTTTAATATACACGTTTCAAATAACTATGGTGCTATAATCTGAATATATCATTTAGAAATCGTTATTGACTTAACATGAACAGAAAAAAAAGTATTTTTTTTGGTGGAAATCCAAATAAAATACCTTTTATTAACGTTTGGAAAACAAAAAGTCTAAAAAAAAAAATAGACTAAAAATATATTTATCTAAGAAAATATATAGATGTTATAAAGCTGATATTCAGCTTTTTGCTGTTAACAACAGTTCTTATAAACGCTATACAACCCCCCATGAAATTGGAGATGTAAATTTATTTTGCAAATAAGTAATTTTGTTCTTTTTTTTTATATTTTATAAATTAGATTAATAATTTCAAATCTTCATATCTGCCGGTGAGTTGAATAAGTGTGAATGTTCAGTAGACATTTGATGTATAAAAATTTTCAAATCGTTACGGCAGGAATCATGTGCTAGCAGCAGAAATGGATGAAAGCAGCAGCTCAATAAGTTAACAAACACTCTAAGTACGAGTGTTACAGATGTTTGATTGATTTCATACAGATAAGGACAACATCTGGATGACTTCATCGGGGTCACGTAATTGAAAAGCTTGAGGATGGGCTAAGTGGGAGGAGTTCGGAATCGCCCATAGCATCATATCATATGCGAGGGTCGCCTTTAGAACAATACGTTCAGCTGTTGAAAGGACTGGTGGTGGACGTCCAATTATGAGCCATACATACTACAACAAATGAACAGAGAACTACACCACATAGCAGAAACATTGCTAAACAACTGCACAAGAGCACGGAACGCAGCATATCGTGGTTTACTGTGGCCACACGACTACATCAAAGTGAATGTTTGCCCGACGGCCAGCGCAATGTGTCCAATTAACTTCTGCAAATCGGAGACACCGTTTACAGTGGTGCAACGAACACAAGGAGTCTTAATCACACACATTCGAAAAGATATGAAAAGATTTACTATAGTGCAGTCATTTTAGGAAAATTAGTTAAAAAAATTATTGCAAGCATGGGACTTGGTACGTGGAAAGTACTTGATCATCCCAATAACATACTAAAAGTCCCCAAAAATGAAACTTGTGCTACGGCCGTCATCTTGGAAAATGGCGGCTGAAATGAACTTTCTCATGCGCTTGGCAGCAACCCCTTTTAACCCCTATGTGCATTTTATGAATGTTGCATTTTATGAAAACCCCTTTCCTACGGGAGAGAGGGAGGGTAAAGTTCCAGCAATTTAATCAATTTTGTCCAACTCTTTTGTTTTTCTTCTTCATCTTCTTCTACAAATTGGGTACTATCGTCAGAAGTGCATCCTCCTTGGAATCCCTGTTCCATTAGCTTTCCAACGATGTATAGCTCTTGGCGCTGGGATAATTAGGAGCCGTGCTACGGCCACCATTGTGAAGTTCTACGATTTCCTTGATTTCTCTGGCAGGCATATATGAAGGGTTAATCCAAAAACTTAAACATGATATAAAATCTTACCTGTTTGTTTTAAAATTGTATTGAGAGAGCATTTTAATGAAGATGAAAGTACAAATTAGTGCCAGCACAAGAAATTGCGTTGAGAAGCTTTTTTATGTCCTAAATGATTACACCATGTTTCTTTGAAAAAACAGTACATAAAACGTGGGCTGAAATGCCATACCAGTATATCATAAGATACGCTCACTTAAATTTTAATTTTTTTCAAAGAAGTAAAAACATTTTACATATATTAAATATTGCTGAAGACTACAAATTAAGGTATGCTTTCTTAAAACTGTTTGTGTACTCAATTAAATATATTTTATCTTTAAATTTTATCAAATTAACACTGTAATTTATTTTGATTTAGGAAAATATAAAATAAAAATAGAAGACATGTGTTGCCTTAATGAAAACAAAGTACATAGTTAGTTTTCTTTATCATCATCAGAAAGAACTGTAGTGTTCACTTCAGAATTCATACATGATAATCCTTGGCAGTTTCTGCACATGCCAGAGCACGTCAAGCCAGATCTTCTACAGTCACATCAGTTACATTAGTACAGTCTGATTTGCAAGCACATGAGAAGAGTGTTAACAAGTCTGGTGGAGCTGGGTTTTTGGTCATGGGCACAGGTTTCAAGAGGTTTCCTTCTTGTATCCATCCCCATTCAGTGGGATTCATCTCAATATCCATCCACTGTTGCACTTGCAGGTAAACGCGGTATGAATGCTGAGCTGCTGCATCACTATTTGGAGGCAAAGATGCAAGGTCAAAGGTTTTGCCCACTGACTGCTTAGAAATCAAGTGATGGTATTTGTAATATCTGAAATCATCTAAGGTAGTACTGTTCGATGGTCCATATAGTTGAAGAAAAAATACTTCGCCTGCAGCAGCTATGTCTTCTTTGCTTGAAGAAGGATCGTTAAATACTTTCATTTTCTCTCTGAGAGCACTATCTTTCTCTAATACCCTAAATGCATTTAGCTTTCCTTTCCTGAACATGGCAGAAGTTGTGTCACAGCCTGTTACTGCATGTGCAAACATAAGAAGCTCCCTAGTTTCTCCAAGCAAAGGTATTTGTCGAGCTATACTGTACAAAGTTTCTTGTGATTTAGAACCAGAAGCAGGACTGAGGAAGAAAACCTTGTTTGTTTCAGAAGCAAATGTAGTTAAAAGAACAAGCAAATCTGCGTCTTGGCCAACAACTACAACTGCAGCATCAGTAAGTGCCATTTCTAATGTTGTTGAAACGATTAGAGAATCTGCATCTGCTTCTGCCAACTTCACTTGTATATTCGATGACATGAAATGTCTCACAATAACTTCTATAAATGACTTTTTGTTCCTACTGTTAGCCAAAAACACTGCCTGTGTGGTTGTTATTACCGCATTTTCTTTGGGTTGAATTGAATCTGACGTTCTTTTGGCAGCTCTTCTTTGATGTTCACAGCACTTGGTTGTAGGATAATCAGGATACCCGTGAAGAATCACCCAACAGTTACTTCCATAGCGAGATGCGATGTAAGAAATATAGCAATTAACCACGTCTCCGTACGTGGCAGTTGGGGCCAAAGTACACTGTGGAGAAGATGTCCCCCGTCCAAAACAAATATACAATTATCAGGAATGTTTGTAGTTTCCGCAGCTTGAAAGACTTTAAGTAGAGAAGACTTCATACCTTTTCTTAGTGACACTTCATCAAATAGAGAAGGAGGCCTTGGTGCTAACTCATGTATGAAACACTTTTTCAATTTCTTTGGTTCTTTCTCAATACATATAAATCTGTTGAAAAGCCGCTGGGTATTGACAGTAACAGTATCAGCTCCCAACCTGATTGCAGAGTTGACTTCTGCAAGCGGTTTTGCGTTATATTTCCTTTTAATTGTGATCGTACCAGATTTTTCCTTTCATATCTTCCATAGACACCTCTCCCAACTCTCGTGCTTGATCACGAGTTATTGATGAATCACCTTCTAGTCCCGTGGATAGAGATACTAATTCCCCAGAGGCATGCTGAAATGGATTGTGCTCCAATAACCAGTTAAAAAATATTTGTAAATTTTTTGAATCTCGAATTTTTCTGCTTGGGTTCTTTTCTGCATGATGTTCGAATGTCTTTGAGAATACACCAGTAAAAATGTTCAACAGTTTTGGTAACTTCAGTGCATAGTGGAAGAGATGTGGTCCATCGTAAAATAGTTTTCTCTGTCATACCCCGGCCATGTGTTAGGCCACCCATAGATTTCATAGGTCTCATTAGTGATTGTTCTACGACCATATTAGACCAAGTACGAGACCAAAATCTGGAAGACCGACGAATGCAGAAAAATCCAGCCTTTGAAAAACGCTCAAAATCTCCATCTTCCATCTTGGATGGTAGATCAAGCATCTTCTAGATATAGAGTTGAGCACTTTTTGCATACAAATTATGACCTGCGGCATGAAAATAAGGTAACATACAGATTACTTTATTCAGATGAAATGTAAAATCTCCTGTCCTTTCAGCTCTGATAAACTCCATAATGAGAATAACCATTTTAATATATTGGACCCACAGTTTAGCTGTCCTACTACTTTGTTCTGCTTCTTTGCAGGCAGCTAAAATATCCGACACATTATGCTTTCTCCTGCGTTTGAAGTCATGATATCCTCTGGTGCTACTTCATTTCTTAAGACCCGTTCACTGTCCGAAACAAAAGTTTTCAAGATGTCACTTAACAGAGCAGGAAATTTAGACACTTGAACAGAGCAACTATTGTGAGGAAATGGGCTCTCAAACATCGATAAAATGCATGGCCTGATATCAAATGAGGAACAGTAGGTTTGGCATAGACACTTCCCCATAGCTTTTCTATGCCGCTTCCTTTCATGATGTTTCCAAAACATCCCAGGTAACTCATTAACAGATGAAAGCCTCCGAGTCTAACAATAACTGAAGAGATTATGCTGTCCTTTTCTGCTGCGTCCACTATTTCGCTTGCTTTTATGAAAAGTGGTTGGTCAAAGGTTACAATACAAGACCTATTCTTCAGATTGCATTCTGATGCAGCAAATGTCAAAGCAGAATTAATTGTGGTCAGATTGCTGGCATCTAAATGAATGACAGGCAATGGTAGAATTTTCGAAACTTCATAAGTTCGAGCTTCTTGTTTAGCTTCTTGCATGAATCCATTCCAGAAGGGAAGAGAATTTTCTGAAAATAAGAATCCTGCAATCCAAAGAAAATTTACCTGAAATCCATTTTGAATCACGCCTAACTCAACACTTTTAACATCAACTGATTTCATCTTTAAGTTCTTTAAACCTGGTGTGGATGGTTTCCTGTATTCCGCTAGAGGTATTGAGTTAATAGCAGGATTTAATTTCCTTTTAGTGTAACGAACCAAAGGAGTGGAAGTCAAAACTGTATTGCCTGGTGTTATGCATTTTATACCGCCAAGTACGTGAATTGTACCATGTCCATCTATTATTTTTGCGTTTACGTAGACATCGTCGAACACATATTGCACAAAGGCATCATTTCGTACCTCTGGTTGCACATTTTCATTGGCTGCATTTAAATATGCTACAGGCTCATTATATAAAGCACACAGTGACATTGAATGAAGCAGATCAATTACATGTCTCGAGCCCTACTTTGAATGTAAGTGTACTGATAGGGACAGGTGAAGTGGTGAAAGAAATGATCTTGGGCGACAAGCAGCTATTATAGATTGGCTAATGGTAGTAATTGCTCTTGATTTTTCATTTTCTTTCCCCTTACTTCCCTGAATGTTAAGGAATCGTTCTAATGATAGTGGGATAAGGTTTGAACCTCCATTATTCATTTCATCTAACGTTGGATACGCTGACATGTCATAAAAGTTTCCTCTAATATCCTGCCTTACTATTTCTGCAGCCATTTCTACTATCAGAAGACGTTCACTTTCTATTGTTTTCTTTCTTTGTGAATACCACTGATCAAAGAGAATGTTATGAGCAGTTCTCAAGAAACTGATAATAAGTGGCCTGCTTCCAAACGCTTCAGTTACTATTATTTTGCCTTTAAAGTGACTTTTTAAGCGAGTTTTAAGAAGGAAGTCCGAAATATCACATTGCTCTCCACATGGAATATGGTTGATAATGTCTTTCATTTCAGGTAAAGTGAATTGACATTCATCTTGGCTCTCATTATAATCACACAGAAATTGCAATATAGCATCATATTTATCATTAGTTGGTCTTCCTGACCTGGTATGTTCCTTTATACGCCTGAAACCAACATAACAATCAACATGATATCGCGCCTCCTCTGCTATCAAATCCACATTCATTACCCGATACTTCACATCTTCATCCAATTGATCTTCACGTTCACTACATTTAGTCAAAATAGATTTCTGAATTTCCTTCTTTCAATCAATGAAATTTGCCTTCTCCTACCTTTCGACAACTTACGATTTGGAGTTATTATATTTTTCTCACAAAATAGGCAACATCATTTTGTCTTGTAACAAAATAATGATCGTGATCTTCGTGAAGGTCCTGCACTTCTTTCTTCATGTTCTTGCTCTTCACGTTTGCGTTTTGATGCTTTAATACTGCTTGGTTTTGTGTAGATTTTTCTGCAAGTAATGTGAACTTTAATTTCTTCACGATTAACAAACTTATGCCACAACTCATCTTCTCTTTCTTTACTTGCTGCAATAAGTCCACCCAATCCTTTTCTTACAATCACAGTTCTTCCTTTACTGAGGTTCTCATTGCACAAAACACAATTCACTGTTTCCATATTTATGGTTCACTTTCAAACACATGTATTCTTTTGATGATGTCTCTTCTGTCTCTTACCTCAATGTCCAAAGCCCAACATCACTCTGACAATAATTTAGCCTCGCACCCATGTCCCATTCTAATCCCACCTATTAAGCCACAACACATATTTTATGCACACCACCGGATCTTGACCTGGTAATTCAAGTTCAACATACAAATTTAAAATATTTGGTTACGGTGCATACTTTCTGAGAGAATAGAAATATCTTAACCCTTCATACACGTTTGCCAGTGAAATCAAGGAAGTCGTAGAACTTCACACTGGTGGCCGTAGCACTGCTGCTAATTATCCCAGCGCCATGACTATACATCGTTGGAAAGCTAATGGAACAGGGATTCCAAGGAGGTTACACTTCTGACGATAGTATCCAATTTGTAGAAGAAGATGAAGAAGAAAAACAAAAAAGTTGGACAAAATTGATTAAATTGCTCGAACCTTACCCTCCCTCTCTCCCGTAGGACCCCTGACATTCATAAAATGCACATAATCCCTTACGAAGACGTAGACACCAAAATTATCTTTCTATCTCAATTAGGGACTTGCATATAGAGGTTAAAATGGGTTGCTGCCAAGCGCAGGAGAAAGTTCATTTCAGCCGCCATTTTCCAAGATGGCGGCCGTAGCACAAGTTTGATTTTTGGGGACTTTTAGTATGTTATTGGGATGATCAAGTACTTTCCACATACCAAGTCCTATGCTTGTAACAATGTTTTAAACTAATCACCAAAATTTGACTTAAAAGGACTACACTAATATGTACACATTAATTTCGATAGCTATCCGTTGTTCATTTTCGAGTGAGATAAGAATATGAAATGTATACGGAATAAAAGCGTTAAATTGCTTACATCCAATTGTAATGAACAGAGAAACTTCCCCCCAACTCTCTGGAGAATTTGTATCATAAAAGGTCAACAGTTCTTCTCTTGAATGCACATGGAAACAATTAAAGAGAATGTCCATCTGGTGTAACCCTCCTTTGGGGGACGAGCTGATACTCCATAAGAAATAAATACTGTAAATGATTACATCCTCACGAAATGAATAAAATAAATACAACTTAAAATGCACACCATGAGAAAATTTGAAAGTCAAATTTAAATACGTAATGCACTAAATTATATAATAGAAAAAAAAACAAATGAAGTGAAGCTTAAAATGGATAAACCTAATAGAGTTAAATTTTTTCCTTTTTAAAAAGCTTAACAAAAAATAAAAATAAAACTAACGTAGACCAAAACATAAAATCATTTTTAATTCAGGTTGTAACCTGTTGTACCTTTAATGGAAACTCGTTCATTGTAACATCAGTTATTAGTAATGATTATTGCTGACTCGATGCATTTCCTAATAAAGTTATCTGAGATATTGTCAAATATAATAGGACCAAACATTATAGAATTCCATCATTGGAAACTTGGTGGCGTTAAACAACAGCTTTCTGAGTATTTTCTGGAAGAAACTATTAAAAAATAATTACGACAATCACAGATGTATAGTTTCTGAAAAACAGACACATTTATCTTAGTAATTTTTGAAACATTATTCAAAAATTATTTGTTTTTATGTTAAACGTTTTTCTTTCTTTTCTTATTTCTAAATACAAAATAAATGTATGCTAATAAAGCATTATTTTGTTTTATGTATAAAATCTTTCGCAATCCCCCACCCAGCTCTTCGGGACCTACACTTTAGGAACCACTGGTCTAGATCCTCTCAGATCAAAAGAAGTGAAGATGGTTCATGTGACATGAAACAGGATTTCTTTTTCACCATCAAGTATATTACTATTACAAAACAGATGATAAATCATTTCTAGAAAGTCTTTCCTCCCTCGTAGAAGTTGATTAGGTATAAATAAGATATTTAAGTCATACTTTCTTCTAATTAGTAAATGGATAAGTGGGTAGTTTCAAGGATTATGATTAACTGATACTTACGTATAACACATTGATTTCTTCCGATACACTTCCCTGTACAAAGACTTCATGAAGAAAGTAGTTTTTCTATCTTTTAGTTACGTCATTAGAAATTCAAGCAACTCTAGGTTGAGATTAGATTTATTCAAAACTTTAGCTTTCATTTAAGTAGTTATTTCAATTTACAGAATAGAATTATAGTATCGATGGGCTAATTCTGTTTAAAATTGTGATTAACATAAAGTAGCATTACTTTTCTTTATTGTAAAGAAATTCTTGCAAAAAATAGGAATTAAATCATAAAGAAACTGATAATAATGGATGACAATCAGACTTCTTAAATTGTTAATATTTCTCTTTTTTACTCATGAACTGTTTAATGTATCCAAAAGATATCTTACTTACTTTTAAGAATCTGTTCTTATTTCTCCAATGTTTCCAATTTATTACATCTGATTCCAGCGTAAGCCTTTCCTTTTCCTTTTATATCTCATAAAGGTTGTCTACTATGGGATCTAGGTTGTGCATTTCTTCCTGGCAATGGTCTGCCCAGTCCGATATTTTACTTTTTCTTTTTTTATATGCTCTTCTATGTTCTGCTAATCTCTCTCTCAATGTAGGTCCCGTGCTCTCACAGTAAATCCCTCCCCACACACACACCCACACAGTCTCTGCATTTCACTCTATTAATTACCCCCATTTTATTAAACATGTATTTCTTCTGTAATTTATTCTTTTTAATCAGTTTATTGCCTCGGTAAAAAACTAATCGAATACCTTTATCATTACAAATATCCTTAACATCTTCATTTACTTGTAACCCTAACAGCATTTTCTTAACCTTATTATATTCTTTTTTTAATCTCTTTCTAGTTTTTTACTTTCTTCCTCTCCATAAAGAAATCATTTATAACTTTAGTAATAAAGTAACCAAAGTATTAATTCATTTTAAAAAAAAATATTCAAAATTATGTATTCATTAACATCGATGGAGTTATAGAGGAGAAGAAATCAGTTTTCTTTCCTCAAATATTGTCATCTGAGGAAGTTTCTCGCTAAGAGAAATCAAATATTGTGAAGATAAAAGTAGATGTGTTGGATTATACTAGGAAGTTGTCTCGTATTATAAATTGAAATTCAAAAGTTACGAAGAAGTTTATTCGTTATAAGAATATTCGTTTTACGGTATTTGTCGAAAATAATTAGCAGAACCGCGAAAAATCTTGAAATTAGAGGAATGTTTCTTTTCAAATTGTTAAAGTGGTTTGTTTTTTTTGGTTTTTTTTTAGTCTGTGTATCTTCATCACATAAAAATACGATAAACCCATATGATACCATCTTCTTTTCTGCAGTATTGTTGTAGTTTATTTACAGTATTCTTATATATCTTATGCGATTGAGTAACGTAAATGTATAGTCAATAAGGTCGTTGAAGCGTTATTAACCTAACAA
>JAFIDM010067572.1:0-11296 GCA_023159025.1 Thereuonema tuberculata
ATATATATATATATATATATATATATATATATATATATATATATATAAAATATCAATATTTAACTAAATACTTATATTCCAGCATTAATAACCTTCATGTTTACAATTACTAAAATAAAATGGGAGTTTATAAATGAAAAACCCAACAAAATCCCATTTTCCTGCTTTGTTTTTCTGCAGACAAAAAAGATAATTTATCTATGGGAAAGGTTTTGTTAAAATTCCACCAACATTGCATTCAATGACAAATTCCTATTTTAACAGAATTATTATTTTTTTTTTTTTTTTTTTTTAATTGAAGTAGGTAGTCGTGGGCATTAAGAGAGAAAAAATTAAAGGGAAGAAAAATGTATAAAATGCACAAATTCGTTAGAATTGTTTGCTTTTAACGCATTGAGCCATTATCAATAGCAATCTGGGACAGCTGTTTCGTCCTTATTAGGACTCATCAGCCAGATTCAGCTTTGATAATGGAGCTCGGAATGCGTCGGTACCCATGATCCAGTCTCCTCCTCAGGAAAGTGGGACCCGGTTGAAAGCAAACAACTAAAGAAAAAACGCACGAATTTTTGCATTTTATACATTTTTCTTCCCTTTTCATATTATATTAATGCACGTTAAACCTTCTTTATTATTAAGAATTAACTTAAGTTTCACCATCAGAAAAATTTCAATTATAAAAAGCTATTGTATAATGATAGCTGATAAATTTATAATTGATAAAATGTGTGTTCTTCAATTGAGGGTTTTCTCAATATTCTCAGTAAAAATGAATTCCAATAAAGACTTTACGTCTATCTAACAACATCAGATGAAGGGACTTGCCTAATTCAGGAGACCACAATAACATTTAAAAAGTTAACACATTCAAAACTTTAAAAAAAAAAAAAAAAAAAAACCCACACACACACATTATGTTTCTCAATTCCAGTTCAAATTCTTTCCTCAGATGCCACTGACTGTTGAAAGAATTCAGACTGGAATTCAGTTTTTTTAAGTCTTAATGTGTAAACTTTTTAAATGTTATTGAGCGCATTAAATTAATACTTACCTTTTTTTAATATTTATAATGTCAAAATTAATGAATTTCACAATCACCAGCGAATTCTATTGGAAAATGTCCTTTTCATTTTTTTAACATTTTAAATTTTAAAATTAAGAACTTTTTTTTTTTTTAATCATTACAGTATTTATCAGCCAATTTCTACACTAGACAAACCAGAAAAATCTATATTTGGGCAGGTCTCAACTAGTTTTAAATTTATATTCTTAGAATTCGAAAATTAAATTTCGAATCTTCTCTCAGGTTTCTAAGGAATTTATTTAACAGTCTTCATCAGCACAAATATTTCATTGATATTTATCAGTAATTTTATCATAACTTTCTACTAGAAATCAATGAACAGGATTCTGTTGCCATGAATGATCTCTATTAAAAAATAAAACTAATTAGATAAATATTTAAATCCTTTCTCCAATACCTTGATATTCTTTATGTTGAGATATTATTAATATTTTAATTTAGACATTGCCAAAACAAATTCTAGCTTCGAACTGTTTTTGTTTTTTTGTGTGTGTAATTTCTTTTAACCAAATGATTAGCAAACATGGCTAGTTATCAATAATATCAGTTTTATTATTTCGTTGACCTTATTCTTATGTAGCTGTAGAGAACGGTAAACTAAATATAAAACATTATTTTTCTAGTTTCCCCTTCCTCTTCAATGTTGCCAGTCAAAAGCGAAGAAAAAAAAAAAAAACACACACACACACACGTAAGAATTATTGGAAATTAGTTCACTTATTTTTAAATTACAAAACTCATTTATGTTGCCAAATAAATGTTTCAATTTAATCATATGAACTTGTAAAATTAGAAGTTCAATGAATTATTAAGTCTTCTAAATCCTTTAGCATTCAACAAATTTCAAATAACCCCAACGACAAACTATTTGTAAAGGAACCAAACTCATTGATTTAAAAATAACTTCTCCAGCAATTGGTAATAGATGTACATTAGGGTTAAGAACATATTTTAGCAGTTAATTGAAAGTAAGCTACTTCGTTTAGATTGTGATTGAATAAATACTTTGAAAATAAAATAAAAAGAAAGTTTCAATACTGAAGCAACGGGATGTTTTTAGAGCATTACAACCGTCATGCTTAAGTTTTTTTGCTTATTATTATTATTATTACGAGAAATGTGCCACCAGTGACATACATTTCAGTACAAAGTAAACTATTCTGAACTGCCTCTAAAACAGAACGAGCATTTTTATACTTGTTAGCTTCTTTTTATTCATCTAGGAACGATTCAATATACTTAATTCTACCTTTTATAGCAGAATGTAACAAAGTTTAATCTCTTTCTTTTGTCTGAACTTTCGTATCACAAAAAAATAAAGAATATAATTTTGTAAATTTACACTAGTATCTTCCAATTATTTGCTAGGAATTCATGCCTAAGTTAATGAATGAATGTTGTTCTACAAATTCACCCAAATAAAAGAAATATCATTCCAAATTCGGTTACACAACAAAAGAATTGGATTCCAGTCATTGGAATGGGATCTTAAGCCTAGCTGAGTATTTCGTCATCAAAGCAGTCCCGCTTTCTTCAGATAAAATACCTACACTAAACAAAATAAGACAAAGTCTTCAACTCGTGCGTCGTTTAATTCCGTGAGATTTCATTCGAACTCTTTCACCAAAAACTCCTTCATTTCGGAAAAACAAGAAAAGAAACTCGACGTCTTTGTTGTTGCTTCCTGCTAAGACAAACCGTTTCGGCAGCTTAAAAGAAATACAAACGAATAAGAAACGAAGGCAGCTTACCCTGTGACAAAATGGACAGTGAGATTTACTAAATATCATCACAAGGTTAGAGGAGATATATTTCTCGATCACTGCTTTCAGATCGGTGCTGTCAGGAACGGGCGCCATTTTGCCCAACGTCCCGTCACCAATGGGCGAACCACTGCGCTTCACTTTGGAATTGAAATTGTCTACTTTAGACAGCGAAACTGACAACCCCATGGATGGGTTGGCAGTTACATTATTTCCTCAGTAGCAGAGTAACTCATATTCCTCGTAAATTCCTCTTAATCCTTTTCTATGCTTGCCCACACTTTCACAATGTAACAATTGATATTCTCTAACCGAGTGCTTGTTATTATATAGAGCTGGGTTCAAGATTGCATCACTCCATGACGTTGCGCTTTCTCAAAGGACGCAGGCGACCGAAATTATTGGATAAAGAAATGTTAGAAAAGGTTTACAGCTTAAAAAAAAAAAAAAAAAGTAATGCTAAAAATAAAAGATTTGAAAACAAAACAAAACAGTGGTTAAATGATGAATCAAAAAAAGAAACATTTTTGTCAAAAAAAAAAAACGCTTGTTTTTCAAAATATAGAAATCTACAGTAATTAATAACATTTAAATCGAGAAGTCAATGAGAATAACATTAGGAAAAAATATCTATTATTTGTTATCTTAATTATTTCAGTTGACTGTTGGATTCAGTTGAGTGTCATTATTAATTTAAATATGGCTCAATTCCATCTTGAGGTAGGGGTCAAATATTTAACAGTTACGAATGACTTAAATTAATAAAGGAAAAAAATAAATAAATAAATAAATAAAGATATGCTGCCACAAACAACAAAGTGGGGAAGGAAAAGATTAAGAAACACTGAATAATAAGAGTATAAAAAACTTATAAAAATTCTTTAAAACCACGTCTGCAATACATTTTGTAAGTTAACGAAAATAGTAATTAACAAAGTACAAAGAAAGCTTTAGGTCAGTTCCATTTGTGATCTTTGAATCCAACACCAGATTCTTTGTATTTTACAAATAAAATAGACTTCCTTCAACTGAAATAATAATCCATAATAGAGAGAACGAAACCGAATAAAATCAACAAGTTTTGATTAATTTTGCAGTTGACATGAAAAGAGTCGAGAGAAAGTGACTACATAAATCACAAAAAAATAATCAATACTTGCATTATCTATTATTCTTTCTGCTATATATTATTACTCTGAGAATGAGGTCACACTACTACAAAAGAACACTGGTAGGGTTCGCTATTTTCATTTTTAATTTTATTGAGTCATTAAAAAAAAAACTTATGCTGAAGAAATATAAACTAAAATAGCAAAATAAAGAAAGGATTAAGATCCTTACGGTTGGAACCACTCTCGGATTAAAACTTTAATTCTACAACTACTCTAAGAGATCCTGCAATGGTCACAGAAGTCATTCCATTGTAAGGCAGTCCAGGCGTTGTGCTTGCCATATCACTCAAAGCCAATGTTGTTTGGATTAATTTATTTATCGACTTAAATAAAAACCACAAACTTTTTAAAACAGACTTTTAATTGTGCATTTTTATTCGACTGAGGCTATGTTGTTTCACACAAGCCAATGTTTTTAATTTGTTTGTTCGATGGTCTCTTTCGGATAATAATCATTGCCCGAAGAAGAAAGACAAATATTAAAGTGAGTTCCAGGAATCGAAATAGGTGTAAAGAAGGAAGGAAGGAGGAAGGCTTCTTCTATAAAGGACGATAGTTAAAACTTTTCTTCCAATAGTTCACCAAATAACGACTATTAATAAATGGATCCGATAGATGAAATGAGGTATTGTTTCTAGAACAAAAGGCAGCAACTTCTCAATCCAGCATTTATCTTTATTTCTCAAAATATCACCAATAAATAAATTATATAAACAACAATGGTTGAGACCTCGTTGTTTACTAGTGACTGCTCCCAGCTGATGATCACCAATAAAGCATGAAACGGCCGTTCTGGGATGTTACCTAGTGAACACTTGTGTTTATACAATTTTAGACATATTGTGGGTTTCTTTTTATGCTTTAGGAAATTCATTTGAGGCTGGTTGAAGCCAGCACATGAATTTTCGTATTTTATTTTTATTGTGTATTTATTGTTTTATTTTCAATTTTTTGGTGGTTCCATATTCTTTTTCACCATAAATAAATTCTATGTTTTTATTCTATCTATTTTAACGGTTTCTTTCTTTACAACAAAGCAAATGTTTATTAAAATAAATCATTTATTTTGAGATGTGATTCTTTCTGTGTAACGTTGATTAGAGATAAACAACAATTCATTGAAAGAGGCCATCCAAGTATTTCGTAAGTACATTTTTAATCATTTTAGACAACCCCCCCCCCCCCTTAAAAGCAAAAATAAACAGATGCCCCCTTGTGCTTACGTGAGATCAGTAAATACCACTGAACAATAAATGAAAACAGTGCAAATGAACGTTTGTCTGCTGTGATCCCTCCCCATTCGAATGCTTACATAATACTTGAACGGCCCCAAAACCTTGGGCGGATTTAGGTCTTGATGTCTGGGGGTGCGAGCTCACCGGAAGGTATGAGGTATTTGTATACCAAATTCAAACACCAAAACCCAATTTAAATGTTCCGTTTTTAGGCCTAAATTAATAATTAATAAAATTATTATAATAGAAAACATTTTTATTTATCTGTAAAAAAAAATTATCATCCCAAAAATCTGGGGGTGCGGCGCACCCCCTAGCACCCCCGTAAATCCGCCCATGCCCAAATCAGAAAAATCCAAACATGAATAGTTTTTGTCATTATATTTCTTTTGTTATTTTAAATCTGAAGTGATAATTTTACCAATATTGTTAACAGTTTTGGAATGGTATTTTAAAACTTAATAAAAAAAAAATCCTACTCAGCTTGAATTGCTGTGGACATGTTTTATGAGTTTACAAAAGAAAAAAAAAAAGACACTTGAACAATAAAAATAAATAAATGAATTGAAAAGAAGAATAATGTTCAGGAAAATAAAAAATATCCTCCCCCCCCTTCTTATCTGTAGTAATTTGAATTGAAATATATTGTGCTATCCTATTTATTATCCTTTGGAAAATACTTCTCCCCTATCTGAACAGATGAGCCTTGTGATCAGGGGTCGTAGATCACAAATATATATATATATATACATATATATGTGTGTGATCTACGACCCCTGATAGATAGATATATATATATTTACATATATGTGTGTGCCACTCAAATTCTTTTTCCCCGGATATATATATATATATATATATATATATATATATATATATTGAAAGAGAAAGTTTGTTTGTGTACTATACATTCTTAGGCCCTTTGAAAGATTTGGACCAAATTTTGCAGAACCGGCTACAATCTCCTCCTCCCCCTAATTTAATCCCCTTGAAACTTAGGTATAATTTTCAAGTATTAACTCACTTCTGTCTCCACAATGGAAGTATTGGTATGGCGTAGAGGTTAAACGCTGGCCATTGGGGGCTATGGTTACTGGGTTCAAATATTTTTGGAGGCAATAAGATTTTTGGGGGGAGATTTCATTTCTATGTTATTTTTCCTGCATTCTCCCGAGCAGATGGCCTCGGGACGATATATATATATCATTTTATTTCCCCTTTTTGACGATTTTTTCCTATTTTCAAAACTTTTTAGTCACCTTGATTTAGAGCTTTCGCCACAAACTTTTCAGAGATTTTAGGGCATTGGTTGAACTACAAATAAGTATAAACAAATTCGAAATCTGTTGACGGGTTTTTAGGGAGCGGGCCTTTGAAGTGGAGCGTGACCTCAAAGTTGTGACATGGATAACTGCCGTAAATTTTGAGCTTTTGATGTGCTAGATACCCTTAAGGACTCGGCTGGTATTGTATTTCAGCCAAATTGGATCACCCGTTTCAAAATGGCGGCCGATAGAAATTTCAACCTTCTGACGTTATTCCTATCTTCAAACCCTTTTCCTCACGTTGTTTTTATAGCTTTTGTCATAAACGTTTATAGCTTTTAGGGATTGGTGTAACTACAAATAAGTAACAACAAAGTCGACATCTGTTCACGGATTTTTAGAGGGCGGAGCTTACAAATGGGACATGACCTCAAAGTTGCTTCGTCTTGTAAATTTTGGGCTTTACAGCTAAAACTAAGCTTGCCTTCGGATGACTGAATATCAAACTTTATTATTAAAATATTATTAATAAATACTATTCACAAATCTCAAGGTGGTTGTCCTTCAGGAAATACACTTAACGCGGTAGATGCGCGACACAGATATTTTTTACTTTCCTTCTTTATTTATGATAATGAATTTTCTTCTCTGTCTTTTTTTTTTTATCATTTAGATAAAATAATATTCTTCTAGGGGAAGGGCAAACTTTCTTAAAGGTAAGAGTATCTCCAAAACCGCTTCAGTTGGAAACACGAAATTTCGCACTAAGTGTTCTTTGTCAAAATCTAAAATATACATATTCGACGAATTTTCGATATTCGCATCCTAAGGGGTTTAAACCCTCCCTTGAGATTTACAAGGTTTTCAGGTTACAAAAATAAGAATATAACATTAATTTGTGACTACCACGTGACTTCTTTACCAACTGCAAAATTTTCGAAGTGATCACATAATTACAATTTTTTTCGTCATCCACATCACGACAACTCTTTTTTCTAACTGGCGCGAAGCACGGGTATTTTTACCAGTATATATATATATATATATTTCTTATTTTTGACGATTTTTCCTATCGTCAGACTCTTATACTCACAGTGTTTTTAGTTTTTGGCACAAACGTTTTGGATCTTTTAGGGCATTGTTTTAACTATAAATAAGTAACAAATGTGTTCACAGGTTTTTAGAGGGAGGCCTTAGAAATGGAGCGGAACCTCAAAGTTGTGACGTGGATAACTGCCATTAATTTTAATGTTTTGAGCTAAAACTTTTGTGGGTGCAAGATACCCTTAAGGACTCGGCTGTTTTTCAATCAAATCGGATTACCCGTTTCAAAATGGCAGCCGATAGAAATTTCCAGTTTTTGACGATTTTTCCTATCTTCAAACACTTACAGTGTTTTTAGAGCTTTTGCCTAAAACTTTTTAAAGCTGTTACGGAATTGGTTTAACTACAAATAAGTAACAGAAAAATGATTTTTATTAGACATATAAATACGACCTTTCGTTTTTTATTGCTATCGGCTATGCATTGGGTAATTTATTAAGATACTAATAATACTTTCTAAGTTTATTTTTTTTTATTGCAAACTTGTTATTTCGTCTCCTCTTTTTTAATTTTTTTTTTGTAATTAAGATATTAAAAATTATCTAGCATAATAATATAATATTTTCCTTTATTTCTAAATACAAATACATGCGTTTGCGGAACTATTAAAAATATTAATAAAAATATGGAATTAAGAATATTGATAAGCTACAGACAAATAAAACTTCAGATTTATAATAATATATGAAATATAATTATTAAAAATTATTATCATTTAGATTTTTCTGTTTTCAATGAATTGCTGTTTATATCTAATCAAAGTTACAAAGCAAAAATCACAGGTAAAAATAGATGATTTATTTTGATAAACTATTGCTTTGTTGAAAAGAAAGAAATCGTTAAAATAAAAAAGATGTTCATAGAATAAAAGTATGTCATTTATTTATTGATGATATTTGAGAAATAAAGGTAAAATTGAGAAGCTGCTGTTTTGAGCAGAAATTAGGAACGACTCCGGAAATAGGTGTGTCCCTAAAATGAAATAAAAAAAAGCTTTTGTTATTTCCCACCATGAGACGGCAAGACAAAACACAATGATCGTAGAAATGGCAATCATTCTTTTGGATACTAATAAAAAACATATCACCCAGAATAAATAAAAACATTTTAATCACATTGCTGTTTAGAATTGATAATTACTCGGAAATTCCAGTAAAGTTCCTTCCTCAATACTTGCAATGAATGAAAATAGCAAATTCAATTGCAAAGATTATATTACATACATTTCTAAGAAATTAACTCTTTTTAAAAAATAGAAATGCAGTCGCACTGAATAACGAGTGCAGCGCTCATCTCGTTGCGTCACCACAGGCTGAGGCTTTATGATGATCGTTCAACGAAAATAATAATAATAAGACAAAAACTCATGTCCTTTCCCCGGTGGCAAAGCGATGAACTCTCCAACATAAAAAAACAGACTGTACAAAATCCTAGATTTCTTCCATTTCCAGACGCAGTTCAAAACGTCGATACGCCAATGTAAGCGTTCGTCTCAAATGGACTAATATTTTAAGTGGGTCACAGAAAACAATAATTTAATTAACAATGCTACTTATTAGAAACTAAATTAAAGCTGCCAAATGTAGTACAATTAATGATTGTTTTGTATTTTTACTATCTGAATTATTTTATTATTAAGCGTTCTAAAATTTCTTTGAAAAATAAATGCAATAAGCCATTTCAACGGATTTCTAGAACAATCCGAAATAATCGTAAAAAGAAAACCAAACATAAAATTCTTGCCAGATTGTTTACGATTTAAATTGAATGTTTTAATTTACTTATTTTGAAATGTCCCACTTTCCTCAAAAAATAATGAACTGACAATTGTTGTGTATTTAGGGTTCTTTAGAAGACTGTGGTGATGGAGTAACTTGTTTCCTCATCGTACGCTACCCAATAGTTCTCCTTGAAATTCCACCGCCCTCACTGTTCCAAGAAACCATTTCCTATTGAACGTCATCACTAGGAAAAATCCTTAAGGAATTCACCTCAATAAGCTAGAAAAGGCAATACAGTTTATTTTCTAACCGTTGTTCGTCCTCAATTACCCTGCGAATAGTTTAATACAAATTTCTTTCGTTATCTTGGAATAATAACATGGAGTTGGGTTGATTCGAATGTAACGAGGGGCCAAGTTTTGATGTAATAATGTTGAAAATACAATGGAATTGTCAACGGATGCTAGCACATAGCCAAGAGGGGAGGGACATTAAAGTAAACTTTTATAAATAACTTTGCTTTCTTCAAATTAAAATTTACAAGTAAATTCTGAAATCTAGTAGGCTCTTGGAATTTCATCATTTCTTTGCTTGGATGGCAACTGTTTCCAATGATAAGAATAAGGCATAAGATGGTCTGTCAATATCTTACGAATCCTTCTGCATCTTATTAATTTCTAAAATGGCTGAATAGGAAAAAAATACGTACATTACATTTCTACTGAATTGATTTTATATATTGTTTAGAAATAACGATAAGTATTGAGGTCATTTATAATTAGTAATTATAATATATATAAGAAAATGTTATTAATAAACTTTTTGGTTTTCATTTTCTTTCAGAATGCTTCAAATTTCAAATAACTCAAAAGTAAATTATGATTAAAACTCTTGGTTGAATCCGTTACGAAGGAATTGGGGAAACCCTGTCCCGTCGAAGGCGAAGGAATGACGCAGCACTTTTTTATTTCTTTGTTTTATTCGTCATTCAGGAAAAACCAACCAAGGAGAGGGAAACGAGTTGAGTTTCCTCCTTCAAAAGATAAAGAATGACTACGAGTGGAATCCAATCTGTTCTTATATTTCGTTGTGTGACTTCCTCTGATGTATATTGGAGTCTTTTTATTTCTGTCCTTCTGTTCCTCTAAATAAAGCGAATAGAAACAAATGGATATTTCTATTCTTCTGTTTAGAAATGGTCCTCATCTAGTCAATGGGGGGGGGATTTATTTTTTCTTGAGACCTTAACAATTATGAATATTATATACTGAGGAAAAAACTTATATATTTCCTCTACAAAGATTTAGATTATTTATTATTTTTGATATAAATGTTAATATATAATGTTTTATTCGATTCCAATATAAACGACGCTCCTAATTTTTGGATCATTCTAATGATAAATACAGTCAAACTCGGCTATATCGCGATCTTACGGATCCAAGATCTCGACGATCGCGATCTGCCCGAGCTTTTTTTTACTTCGCGATGTCAAATGTCGTATACTCGAACCTTATTATCGCCCACACGATTCCAAATCGATTTAAAATGGTCATTTCGCGATTACCTACAACATTCAGAGCGATGTGAGAGAATTTTATAGTTATAAATATTTATAAATCATTACCTTTTCAACGCTTTGATTGGTTATATTAGCCAAAATCTTCATATTTCTGTTTTCTTATGGTTTGGCGCTGCCATCTTAGGATTAGCGGTATTACCCAGTAAATATTAATTGTAAGTAGCAAATCGCGAACAGTTCTCTAAAATCAATCGATTTTCGTACTTTTTGGGCGAAAATATGGTAAGTTTTGCAATTTTGCAATTATACACCTTTTCCAAAATAGAAGGTGTCCAAGACCAAATCGCGTTATATCCGAATTAGCGAAATAATAATTGACTGTATATTAAACTCTTATTAAATTTGAAAAACAAAATTTTGAAATTAATTT
>JAFIDM010067573.1:0-11296 GCA_023159025.1 Thereuonema tuberculata
TGGTTTTGGAATGTTTACAATGCTCACAACTTTTAACTTTTCACATTTGAAAGTTATCTTTCAAAGACAGATGTGTACTTTTTTTATTTAAACTCCTTTCTCTCAATTACTGTACAGAATGAAGTTTGATATACCTAACTTAAAGAGTTTGAAAAGTACCTTCTCAAAGTTTGATTAAGAAGAATTGTATCAAATCATGGTACCAATATCGACATTCCTGATTTTCATCGTTCTGACTGCTTTGCTTAACTCTCTAAGAAAGTATTCTATAAATATCTGAAAGGATATCTAAGTTAAACTCTTATTTCTATTCTACTGTAACATACACTGCACTTGTAATATTTTCTTAAAATAAAAGAATTGTAATTCTTCTTTTCACAAAATGTATAAAGGCTTTTTAATATCATTCCCCAACTATCGGACATTCTGCAGAAATTAGACAATTATCGAACTTTAGCATTTCAACATACAAACACGCACAATTAGAAATATGAAAAATTGTAGCTGAAATCTCTAAACAATGAACTTAATCCATTTAGAAAAATAGTTGCGGTTGGCAGCATTTCTTTCAAATTTCTTTCTTACTAATCTTCTTTCTCTTTACGTGCTTTTTCTCCAGCATAGAATCACTTCTTTCCTGCTTTCAATATTTTATTTTATTTTTCTCAATGAAGAAAGATCCTTACTTTAAAAAAAATTGTAGTTTTGTTTTTGTTTTCTTTTGACTTATTTTTCCTTTTAATTTTCTGGTATTATAATTTGTTTTCTTTCCTTCTATGTTTTTTTATTTCGTAAATATTAAATCCATTATTTCTTTCTTCCCTTATTCTGCTTCCGAGCCGTAGATCTGAAATGTCTCTACAACCACTTGTTTTTCCTTCAATTCCATTTCCTTTATTCTTCAATCTGTTGTATATCTCTTATCGTTGATATTGAATCTCCAGAAACTTTATGTATTTCATTTATCTCCTTCTTTATAATGAGGTTATTAAAAAAAATCATTTATTTATCCATGGATCAATAATTATTGAATTTATTTGCTAAATTTATTTAATTACTAATTTAATTTTCATGTTCATTCTTTATTCATAGTTTCTAAATAATATAAATTGAATACTATGTAATGCTATTTTCAGAATTTAAAGTGCAGTGAAGCAGCAGTTTAGCAATGACATTATCACATTGAAAACAGTTTGTATTTAGTTGTTCACGGGTATTTGTTAGGTACCCTTTCACTAACCTGAAGAGTATTTGCTGAGGATATAAAGAAGCCAATGCATAAAGACACACGAAACAGATAAAAAAAGAACGAAAAGTTTAGCATTGATGACCAGCATTTAGCATCTCCAAATGAAGAAATTTTATTTCCATGTATTATATATTTAATAAAGTCTGATCGTAGTATAATTATGTTAACACTAAAATACAGTTAACACGCAGAGGCCTTAGATTCTCTAACTTCATTTAATTGCTCCTTAAGTAAAGTTCAGTAGAATACACAATTGTAATATCAAATACTTCCATGAATAAATTACATATATCTATTTTTTTTTCTTCCGTTACTTTAATTATATCAACCAGACTTGGAATTTGCTTAATATATAGAGCATATCCAGTTTCTTCTATGTTTCTATAACTGCAACTTCATATAAATTCTTCTGATTTAATCAATTAACTCTTTAACACGTATTCAATGTTCTTTTCACTAAAGTTCAAAAATATTTCCTAGCTTCATAATTAATATTTTATTCGTTCTGAATCATCCTATTAATAGGCAAAAGTTGTACAATCTTTGTAAATTTGTAATTTGAATTAACCAATCACAGTGCAGCGTTGGAACACGTCATATATGACGCCACGTTCATGTTTAAAGATGACGTCTCTACTATTTTCTCCACTTCACCACAACGGATCGCGATTATACAATTATTATCACATTATGAAAATTTGTTTTCCACAGAAATGAAGTTTTCACTGAAATGCATTAAGTTCATGCGTCAAAATTTATCAGAGAGTTCGGTTTTTATATAATTTCGGCTGTGTAGCCCCTCTCTCTCTTCTCAACAAGTAGGAGACAATGACGAAACACGTGCCGTCAATGTTGTCCAGAGAGGATTATTGTTATTGGCTGGTGGACATTCGTTATTGTTATTGGTATTGTTGAAACTGGTAAATCAATTTTTTATTTACTTTTATTTTAACAAAATTTGGCTTTGTCATTCAAATTATATGTGGGCTGTTTCGGAAGTCAGTGCTTTTAAAAAAATGAGCTTAGAACATCTTTTTCAATCTTGAGTTTTCAAAAATTTCAAGGCATTTCAAAAATGTGGCATTTGTTTTACTTTCGTTAATATTGTCTCAATTTCGACGGAAATTCAGAAGCAGGTTGCCATTATGTTTCATAATGAGAAACCGCAGCGCTGGCTACTACGAAAGTGGTAAATCAATTTTTAATTTTTTTGTATTTTAACAATATTATACTGTTATTTTAACAAATAAGCCGATATTCCAATTACATATGGGCTGTTGTGAAAGTCATGGCTTTTAAAAGAATTAGCATAGAACATCTTCTTCAATCTTGTGTTTTTCAAAAATGTGGAATTTGTTTTACTTCTAGTCAATATTTAACTAGTCAATAATTACAAAGCTCACTATAAGTTCTAAAATAATGACACAGTTTCAATATCAAAGTTCTCTCTTGTTCTTTGAAGCTTTTTCTTCACAAAAGATTATTTACCGCTAACACAATTTAAAGTTTCTATTAAATTGAGTTTTTATCTTTAATGGATCTCTCTTTAATAATTCTCTTTAATTAATTTAAATTAACCTCTTTCACTTGTCGAAATGTTTCCCGTTCCATTATAGCAATCCATCGTTCCATCGGCATTTTATGCTGAGTAAGTTAAGTAAAATATCTACTTACAGTAACGTCTTTTTCTATGAACGTTATTCAAGGATTCCCTATCTAGAAGAACTGCGCTGTATCACCTTACTTTTATTCTCGGATACTCTGTGATATCTAGTCGTTCCACATAGATCCACTTCCTCCAATTTCATGGATCATGTCTGTATGGGCCTTTCTCCGCTTAGTAATGATTTGGCATCATTTCGTCGATACCACGATTCCAAGGTACTTTCATTACAAATTTACTTTAGTAACTTATTAAAATTAATACACATTAAATTAATGATACTTCATTTTAATCCTACATCTCATTCTAGTTATTTAAATGAAGGATGAATGACCTATTCCTTCAAGTTAACAAAACATTATATTCTATCCCTGTGTTTTAACATGAAATCGTTTCATTCTTACTAATAATACTTTCGCCTCCCACCAGTTGTCTTTGTTATGACAATAGCTATTACTACAGCATCTTTTACAATTGTTTCTTTGCACGCTTTCAATTGATAACTTAAATCTTTCTTCAACAAAAAAATAATGCAAGTTGCTTTATTTATTAAAACTATTTTTCAATTTGATTTTAAATATTATCTATTATTTTCTTTTAAAATCAAAATAAACTATTGAAAAATAACTTTCAATTGCCCTCCTCAACTTGCAATGTTTTTTTTTTTTTGTGTTTTTGTTTTTTTTTCTTCTTTTCTTTTTTTTAAAAAAAAACAATCTTTCACATTAAAATTATTTCAACCTCCAAATTATATATTCTTCAATGAAATGTTCAGTTCACCAGGTTAAGGAACGCTAGGAATTTCATCTGATTACTTGTTATCAATCCTTTTGTTAAACCATCGGCAATGTTCTTGTCCAAAAATACATAAATAATGTCCTTGTTCTTCACGTAGTCTTTAATTGCATGGTATTTTAAACGTACGTGTTTAGTTCTTGTTTCATTATATATCTATTTTATCATCCTAATGGTAGATTGGTTGTCACAATATAACGATGTAGAACTTTCTGCGATTTCATCAAACCGTAGCTCTTCCAGTAAGTTCTTACAACTTGTGAATTGAATCAAATATAATTATAAAAAGTTTTTTACTGTTGTTCAACTTTACAGATTTTTTTTTCACTTTGATATCTTTTTTAACATGAGAAACGTTGGAAACTTCATGGCACCCCTTATTTAGTCTTCTCCTTTCGTTGGCAGCAACCGCACTTTTTGTTTTTGTCGACCATCTTTTTTTTCTTTCTTGAGCTTCTCCCCACGTTCCCTTGTTTCCCTGAAAACACATCTCGAGCTCGCCTCCTGCTTTGCTTTAATTATTGTCATTTTTGACATTTCCCTATTTATCAAATAATTCTACCACAATACCCCCCTTACAAAAATACAATAATTAAATTATAAACTTTTATATCACTTAAGATATTCGTTGCACTTATTTTTTTTTATACACTTTTTTTGTTCTGAAGCACATTTTTTTTTTCGTAGCTCATTGGATGGCTGGGAATACTTTTCTTTTATTGTATGCCTACCTTAGCCATCAGTCTTGTATGTTTGGGGAATCCCAATGCCTTTGTCAATACAGGGTCCGCCAGAAAAATGTATGCACACTTTAAACACACTTTATGTGTTTGTTTTACATGTAAATACTGATCACAAGTGTAGTACTATCTTCAGTTAAGCCCATGCTTACTTTAGATGGTCAAAATGTTCGCCGTTGGGGTCCAAGCACATGACGCAACGACGAACGGTCGCCGCAGCCACGGCGGTCAGTGTTTGAATGGAGATCGCGGCACATACCCCTGTAATTTCCCGGCGGAAATCCTCCACCGTGCATGGCTTCTGTCGATAGACTTGATCTTTCACAGTTCCCCACAAGTAAAAGTCCCGTAGGGATTAGATCTGGCGACAGTGGGAGGAACTCAGTGGGCTCTCTTCTTCCTATCCAGATTGTCATCCAGGAAAGCTCGTACGGCTAGGTGGTAGTGTGGTGGCACCCCGTCGTGTTGGTAGAAGACCTCATCATTAGCTCCATAGAGAGCAAGTACACTGGTAAAATTGATGTGCGTAACATTTTAAGGCACACTTCTCCAGTGACATTACCATCAAAGAAAAAGGGTCCTACTAAGCCCCTAGATGATAGTCCACACCATACATGAACCTGGTAGATTGACCGCCTTATCGACATGAACATGCGAATTTTCCGGTGGATCTTCGCCGGGAAATTACAGGGGTATGTGCCGCGATCTCCATTCAAACACTGACCGCCGTAGCTGCGGCGATCGTTCGTCGCTGCATTATGTGTCTGGACGCCAACAGCGAATATTTTGACCATCTGAAGTAAGCATGTGCTTAACTGAAGGCAGTACTACACTTGTGATCAGTATTTACATGTAAAACAACACATAATAAATAGTTTTTGTTTGTTTAAAGTGTGTGTACATTTTTCTGGCGGTCCCTGTATATCAGCACAATTTTCTTCACTGCTGATATATTGTAATTTGATATCACCACTTTTAACTTGGCTTTTCTGAAACGAATTGAACTCAAGAAAAAGGAAGAACGGGATTACTAACCTTTTCTTGTAGTTTAAAATTGTGTTTTCGTTAATCAAATTTATCTGTTTTTTTTTAGGGAAAACGTATGAGGAAAATAAGCCTTCATGGTGTTTACAATAATAGATATGAGTGCAACGGAGAGGTAGCGCGGACAACAATGAAGTCGAGATGTTAAGCGCAAGCCGTTGGAATCAATTGTTAGTGTTTCTTGGAAGAGAAAAAATTAGTCTTCAAAAGGGAGCTTCTTGTGGAAGCAGTAAAATATTTTTTTTTCCCTGACATGGGAGAAAGAATTTAAAATATATCTATGGCGAAATAGATATATGTGTGAAAGTCAATGCCAGACAGTGAAATTCCCAGATGAGTTTAATGGAAAACTCAATTTATATTTTTTTTGATTCTTGAGAAATCGGAAAAAGGAATCTGTGCAACGAAGAATGGAGAATAAGCCTCATCTACGCACAACGTGAATTGGATTACGACTATTATCGAACAGTTGTTTGCTTTTGATGAACATCGATTTATTTTCTCTTAAGGATAAGTTGTAAGTACAAATTATTTACTTATTCTTGAATTTACGCGTGGGAATGTTAAACAGTCGAAGATGACGAAGGATTTTCGCATTGAAGAATCGTTATTCGAAAATGGCGGCGACTCGAATCTACATGACCGATAGGAATTATACGGATTAAGTTTAGGCGAAGAACTCTTTAAATCTAGTCTAATGATCCAGAGAATTATTTATGCGGGATAAAGAAGTTATTTTCTTTATTTAAATCTATAAAGTGAATTGTGAATATTTTCGCATAAGGTGTTAAGCCTAATTTAGCATAAGGTGTTAAAATCCAGATAATCGTAGAATAGTACCATCAGGATAATCAATCGCTGAATTAGAATTAAAGGCAGATCAACTTTAATCGAATCATAGATGTTACTGATTTGTTAAGAGAACTTTTCTTTTAAAATAAATGATGTTTTCCAGTGAACTTTGAACATTTAAGAGAATCGATATAGAAGACTAACATCGATTGAATAGTGAATTGATTTAATGATTAAAGTTAATTATTGTGTTACTGCTTAATGTTAATAGAAAGAATCTTAGAAAGATAGCGGAGACTTATTATGTACATTGCCAAAGATAAGTTAATTGCAACCATATATTTTGTCTTTCTTAGTTTTCGTCTAGATCTTCCATATGAACTTAAGAAGAGGGAATGAGTTACTATTAATCACATCATCGTATTCTAGGATAGGACTTTTAGAGAATCTCGAAGATAGACTGCAACTATAGTACCTAGAAGATAATCATTCAAGAGAAGTGTTCCCTACAAGTAGATGTTATTGACGGAAGATTTCTTATCTGTAAATTTTATTCTCGAGGAAGAGAATTAATTGTAACCCAACTAGACAAGATGTTTCATTAAAAACAGATTTTGTTATGTTTTCTGGAACTTAACTTTGCAAAACTTTTGTAATCAGTTTTAGCTTACACCAAAACCCGATTACAGCAAACATAAATATATACATATTGAAGAATTGCTACTTAACACGTTGGGATTACGTAGATTTAGAATAATAATAATATTATTTCATTCTAGATTAAATTCTACCACTTCAATTGGTTATGGGCCCAGCACGCTTCCACTGCGCAAAGAAACCACTGAATTTAACAATTCTGTTCTGAAACACGTTGGGATTACGTATAAAGAATCAACATGTGTAGCAGCTCACTAAGCTTTAGTGGAGAAAACTATCTCCAGTGGAGGTTGGACATCAAGACATCGTTACAACGTGAGGGTTTATGGACGGTGGCAAATACGCCAATGTCAGAAGTAACCGGATTAGAAGAAGGTGATAGGAAGAAGAAAGCACTGGCAAAAGTGGAAAAGGCTTTTGGTATCATTATGAGCTCGATAGACCATAAATTCAGAGGGCTGATATCGGAAACTGAAGACCCACAGCAGCTTCTAGGAGAACTAGAAACTAAATTCAATGTAAAGGACCTCGTGAAGATAACTGACCTAAAGAGGGAAATTTACATACACAGTAGGATGTCAAATAGTGACAATATTCCGAAAAAGATTGCTGAATTGAAGCTGATGATTAAGGAAATCGAAAACCGCGGCGGTGGTTTTTCGGATGAAGAATTTTGCTGGATTCTTCTATCAGGACTTCCAAAGGACTATCGTCCTTGTGCGCAGAGTTTGATAGCACAACAAAACCAGAAATACTTCAACTCTGAACTGGTTATTAGCAACATCCTCCAGGAGTATAAAAGAAACCAAAGTTCTGAACTGCGTGAGAAAGATCCATCAAAAGAATGCCATAGTGTTGAACGTAGGCGTGATCCTGGACCCAAAAGGGATAACACTCGTCCGAATGCTAAGAAGGATTCCGACATAAGATGCTTCCGGTGTGGAAAGAATGGACATATTGCCCGCCATTGTCGAGGGAAGATAAAGAACGGCAACAATAGAAAGCCTCCTGACGGAAAAAACAAGACTGAAGATAAATCTTGCTACGGTGCAGTGACTCTCTTTGGAACACAGGGCGAAGATAAAATTCAAGATACGGCTTGGTTCTTGGATACTGGCAGCAGCAACCATATCTGCAAACAAAAGGGATTGTTCAGTGACTATACCCATTTCAAGATGAACAAAACAATTGTTTGTGCAAACAACACAGTAGCAAAGGCTATCGGATATGGTAAAGAGATAGCCATTTGGGATATGTGGCCAAATAGCTGACGGAAAAGAGAAGATCGTCGAACTGAAAAACACCTATCATGTACCAACCATGAGAGCAAACATAATATCCGCCGGAGAACTGGCTATTGCAGGATATAAGCAAGAGATTGACCGAGATAAGTACTTGGTGTATAAGGAACCAAAGGATGTATTTTTGATTGGCAGAAAAGTGAACAATATATATCAATTCACAGATGGAAAAATCTCGAAAGATCCCAGAGTATATTTTAATGAGTGCAGTCATGATCAGATAAAACTGTGGCATGATCGACTAGGGCATCTATCTTTAAATAAATTAAAGATCATCGCAAAGGATAAACTGTTGAGAGGGCTGGAGAAGTTATCATGGAATGCAGATACCAAGATCCACTGTGACAGCTGTACCAGAGGGAAGATGACCAACATAGGACATAGAAAGTTGAAAACCATCCGAACAACTCGACCCCTGGAATTGGTACACACTGACGTGTGCGGCCCCATGAACATCACGAATCCAGGAAATCTATCCTACGTGCTTACATTCATAGATGACTACAGCCGAAGAAGTTTTATATATCTGATCAAATCAAAGGATGAAGTGGCAGAAAGGCTGAAAAGTTTCGTACGCTTCGCGGAAAAATCAAGTGGCCAACAAGTAAGATCCATTCTAAGCGACCAAGGGAGTGAATACGTAAATTCATCAGTAAGAGATTTCGCCAGAGAGAAAGGAATGAGGTTGCATTGTTCATCGGCGTATCAACCTCAGCAGAATGGAGTGGCAGAACGGTTTAACCGGTCTCTCCTTGACAAGGCAAGAACATTATTATTGGACTCGAAACTTCCTTTAAGATTCTGGCCATATGCCATATTATGCAGTAATTACCATCTGAACAGAACACCCCACGAGAGTGTAGGAAATGAAATCCCACTCAGGAGGTGGTTCAACAATGGATATGCGCCATCGGCGAAACACCTAAGACGTTTCGGAAGTCTAGCATATGTGAAAGTGCCTAAACACGAGCTGAGAAGTAAATTCTCTGAGAGGGCAGAGAGAGGTATCCTGCTCGGATATTCTGTATTGATTCGAGGGTATTACATATATTTAATTAGAAACAACAAGGTTGTTGTAACTAGAAATGTGTGTATTAATGAAAATCGCCGAGGAGTCGAATTGTTGAACAGGAAAGAGATTCAGAAAGTTGATTATAATGAAATTACCGATTGGAAGAGAAGAGTAGAAGAGACATCATCCGAGGAAGAAATTGAAGATGAAGAAGAGAAATCTATAGATGCAACTGAGGAACGGAATGAGAGCCAGAGACTAGATGACGATAGGGAACTATCAGACAATTCTGAAGTAGACAGGAAAGATGAATCGGAAGATGAATTCATATCTCTGAGAAGTAGAAAAGTACGTAAGAAGCTACCTCAGGCACATCTAATGGAAGGAGCAGAAACACCCAAGAATTATCAAGAGGCGATTAACTGTCGGGAACGAAAACATTGGCTAGAGGCAATAGAAGCCGAATTAAAAAGCATAACTAGTCATCAAACTTGGTTGGAGTCGGAAATACCAGAAGATGTAAATCCTTTTACTACAAAATGGATTTTTAGGAAGAAGACAGACACGAAAGGGAACGTCATAAAATACAAGGCAAGGCTGGTCGTGAATGGGTATCTACAACGCCCAGTAATAGATTATGACAGAACTTATTCACCAACGCCAAGCTTGAGCACGATAAGAATGCTATTGGCATTAAGTATCAAAAATCAGAGTGAGGTACATCAGTGCGACGTTAAAAGCGCATACCTGAACGGAGGTATTGATGTGGATATATATCTTGAGCCTCCAGAAGGAGTAAAGATTTCCAGTAAAAGGTTCAACGGTTTAAAATTGTTGAAATCGTTGTATGGCTTGAAACAAGCAGGAAGAAATTGGTTTATCACTTTGAAAACGAAGCTATCTGAATCAGGCTACAAAAACTTGAGAAGTGAACCATGCGTGTTCCATAAAACGATACGAGGAGAGAAATACATCCTTCTCATTTATGTGGATGATATCCTGATAATAGGGAGGGAATCATCGAAAATCCAGATTATCAAAGACGAGCTGGACAAGTTATTTGGAATCAAGGATCTAGGTAGAATCAAAGAGTACCTAGGTATGGAATTCCAGCATGATTATCAAAGCAAATGTATGACAATCTCACAAGAAGGGTTTATTCGAGAAATGCTACTAAATCATGGTATGGAGACTTGCAAAAGTGTTGCGACTCCTTATATCGAAGATAAGAATGAAAAGTTTGAAGAAGAGGCTGACTCTAATCTATTAGATAATGCTGGAAGGAAAAACTATAGAAGTATTATAGGTAGTTTGACTTACCTATGTCGAGCAACGAGACCAGACATCAGCTACGGCGTAAACCGATGCGCTGAGAAGAATCAAAATCCGTCTATGGGTGACATGAAGAAAGTAAAGAGAATTCTAAGATACCTCAACGAAACGAAATCGCTGAAGCTAATCTACAAAAACGACGAGAGAAACATCACAGGATACAGTGATGCAAGTTTCGGTGACAGACGAGGAGGTAAATCTACCTCTGGATTTGCTTTATTTCTGGGAAATTGCCTGATCTCATGGGCAAGCAAGAAACAAACATTGGTGTCCCATTCGACTCAGCAAAGCGAATTGATAGCTTGCTGTGACTGTGCAAAGAACATTATGAGTTGTAAAAACATACTCGAAGAATTAGGTTTCGTGGATACATCGGGAAGTTATACTGTGCTGTTTTGTGACAACGTTCCCACCATAAGAATGATTAAGGACATATACAATGAAACGAAGAGCAAACACATCCAGATAAAGTATCATGCGATAAAGGACTATGTTGAAAACAAAGATATGGATGTAGAATACATCTCGACGGATAAAAACGTGGCTGATGGATTTACAAAAGGTCTGACAGCAGAGAAGCAGAGGAAATTCTGCGAGTTACTCAACCTAAGAGATTGAATGAGTTAATGTAATATTTTGATAGTTGTTTTCCTATATAAATAGTTTTTTTCTTTATAAAAGAAAAAAATTGAGAAAAAAAACTAATATAAT
>JAFIDM010067575.1:0-11296 GCA_023159025.1 Thereuonema tuberculata
CAATGTTAGCGGTCGGCCAGGAAAGGACAATCTATAATCTGCTTTGCATTCTGGGAGGTTCATCTTTTGGCATGTTGATAATGCTTCCAAAGTTCAAAAATGTAAACTCATTATGAATTTACAGTAGTGTCAAAAAATTCTTTAGAATAAGCCTACATAAACTATTTTTAACCAGAGAGGTTAACTGTTTTTGACAGTGTTTTGTGCTCAGAATTTATAGCCATCATGTTATGGATGTATTATATTTTTTTGTTTTCTTGTTTTATACTATCTTAACTTCCTTTATCCAATAAATTCTTTCAGTTCAAATTTATTTCAGGAATGTCAGCTTTTCTAATTCTAAATTTCTGTGCCCAAAGGATAAGATTCTGTGACAGTGAAAGATTTTACTGTTTTCATTAATGTGTAAGACCATGTAATAAAATTTAAATGCCAATCCCTAAAAAAATACTTTTAAAACTTTTGGAAAGTTTCTACAGTTTACTGACAAATTAATATCAAAAGATCAATTCCTCCTACCAACAGGATTAAAAGAAAAGACTGCATCAAATTGCAACAGTTGTCTGCACAGTTGCAGCAGAATTTGGAGCCATGGCAGAAGACCCTGTAATTTTGTTCAGCCAATTACAAATTTGTTCAGCCATGGCTACAGCCCACCTTCAGCTGTGAATATCTATATATATATAAAAATGAATGTATCTTTCTTTCTTTGTCCTTTATACACTCCTAGACCCTTTGACCTATCTGGACCAAACTTTGCAGAATTACTCTTTAGGACCCTTCGAAAAAGATAGGCTACCTTAGAACCTGGACCCCCCCCCCAAGGGGTTGAAAGGGGGTAAAATCCCTGAAATATCCAATATCCACCTGGTGGTGAAAATGAGAACTACACATATATTGTGTAAAGTGAAAAATTCGCTCTCCTATGGGGGGGCAGGGACACCATACTTGAGACACAAGGGCCTAAGTATCCTACTACGAACTGACACCAGGACCTTATAGTTATGGCCCCTTCTCATAGAGCCCTTTGTTTCTTTGAGTGGCATTGCAATGCATGCCGGGTACAGCTAGTATTTGATAAAATGGGATTTTCAAAGGCTGCTGCCTAAGACATTCATGCTGCATGATATTATGACGGATTTCAATTGCTAATAAAAAGTGACAACAAATATTATGGCATATGGCCAGAATCTTAAAGGAAGTTTCGAATCCAATAATAATGTTCTTGCCTTTTCAAAGAGAGACCGGTTAAACCGTTCTGCCACTCCATTCTGCTGAGGTTGATACGCCGATGAACAATGCAACCTTATTCCTTTCTCTCTGGCGAAATCTCTTACTGATGAATTTACGTATTCACTCCCTTGGTCGCTTAGAATGGATCTTACTTGTTGGCCACTTGATTTTTCCGCGAAGCGTACGAAACTGATCAGCCTTTCTGCCACTTCATCCTTTGATTTGATCAGATATATAAAACTTCTTCGGCTGTAGTCATCTATGAATGTAAGCACGTAGGATAAATTTCCTGGATTCGTGATGTTCATGGGGCCGCATACGTCTGTGTGTACCAATTCCAGGGGTCGAGTTGTTCGGATGGTTTTCAACTTTCTATGTTCTATGTTGGTCATCTTCCCTCTGGTACAGCTGTCACAGTGGATCTTGGTATCTGCATTCCATGATAACTTCTCCAGCCCTCTCAACAGTTTATCCTTTGCGATGATCTTTAATTTATTTAAAGATAGATGCCCTAGTCGATCATGCCACAGTTTTATCTGATCATGACTGCACTCATTAAAATATACCCTGGGATCTTTCGAGATTTTTCCATCTGTGAATTGATATATATTGTTCACATTTTTGCCAATCAAAAATACATCCTTTGGTTCCTTATACACCAAGTACTTATCTCGGTCAATCTCTTGCTTATATCCTGCAATAGCCAGTTCTCCGGCGGATATTATGTTTGCTCTCATGGTTGGTACATGATAGGTGTTTTTCAGTTCGACGATCTTCTCTTTTCCGTCAGCTATTTGGCCACGTAGTTTAACAGTCCCATATCCGATAGCCTTTGCTACTGTGTTGTTTGCACAAACAATTGTTTTGTTCATCTTGAAATGGGTATAGTCACTGAACAATCCCTTTTGTTTGCAGATATGGTTGCTGCTGCCAGTATCCAAGAACCAAGCCGTATCTTGAATTTTATCTTCGCCCTGTGTTCCAAAGAGAGTCACTGCACCGCAGCAAGATTTATCTTCAGTCCTGTTTTTTCCGTCAGGAGGCTTTCTATTGTTGCCGTTCTTTATCTTTCCTCGACAATAGCGGGCAATATGTCCATTCTTTCCACACCGGAAGCATCTTATGTCGGAATCCTTCTTAGCATTCGGACGAGTGTTATCCCTTTTGGGTCCAGGATCACGCCTACGTTCAACACTACGGCATTCTTTTGATGGATCTTTCTCACGCAGTTCAGAACTTTGGTTTCTTTTATACTCTTGGAGGATGTTACTAATAACCAGTTCAGAGTTGAAGTATTTCTGGTTTTGTTGTGCTATCAAACTCTGCGCACAAGGACGATAGTCCTTTGGAAGTCCTGATGGAAGAATCCAGCAAAATTCTTCATCCGAAAAACCACCTCCGCGGTTTTCGATTTCCTTAATCATCAGCTTCAATTCAGCAATCTTTTTCGGAATATTGTCACTATTTGACATCCTACTGTGTATGTAAATTTCCCTCTTTAGGTCAGTTATCTTCACGAGGTCCTTTACATTGAATTTAGTTTCTAGTTCTCCTAGAAGCTGCTGTGGGTCTTCAGTTTCCGATATCAGCCCTCTGAATTTATGGTCTATCGAGCTCATAATGATACCAAAAGCCTTTTCCACTTTTGCCAGTGCTTTCTTCTTCTTATCACCTTCTTCAAATTCGGTTACTTCTGACATTGGCGTATTTGCCACCGTCCATAAACCCTCACGTTGTAACGATGTCTTAATGTCCAACCTCCACTGGAGATAGTTTTCTCCACTAAAGCTTAGTGAGCTGCTACACATGTTGATTCTTTATACGTAATCCAAACGTGTTTCAGAACAGAATTGTTGAATTCAGTGGTTTCTTTGCGCAGTGGAAGCGTGCTGGGCCCATAACCAATTGAAGTGGTAGAATTTAATCTGGAATGAAATAAGAATATTATTATTCTAGATCTACTGTTAAGTAGCAATGCTTCAATGTGTATATATTTATGTTTGCTGTAATCGGGTTTTGGTGTAAGCTAAAACTGATTACAAAAGTTTTGCAGAGTTAACTTCCAGAAAACATAACAAAATCTATTTTTAATGAAACATGTTGTCTAGTTGGGTTACAATTAATTCTCTTCCTCGAGAATAAAATTTACAGATAAGAAATCTTCCGTCAATAACATCTACTTGTAGGGAACACTTCTCTTGAATATTTATCTTCTAGGTACTATAGTTGCAGGCTATCTTCGAGATTCTCAAAAGTCCTACCCTAGAATACGATGATGTGATTAATAGTAACTCATTCCCTCTTCTTAAGTTCATATGGAAGATCTAGAAGAAAACTAAGAAAGACAAAATATATAGTTGCATTTAACTTATCTTTGGCAATGTACATAATAAGTCTCCGCCATCTTTCTAAGATTCTTTCTATGAACATTAAGCAGTAACACAATAGTTAACTTTAATCATTAAATCAATTCACTATTCAATCGATGTTAGTCTTCTATATCGATTCTCTTAAATGTTCAAAGTTCACTTGAAAGCATCATTTATTTTAAAAGATAAAAAAAAAGAGTTCTCTTAACAAATCAGTAACATCTATGATTCGATTAAAGTTGATCTGCCTTTAATTCTAATTCAGCGATTGATTATCCTGATAGTACAATTCTACGATTATCTGGATTTTAACACCTTATGCTAAATTAGGTTTAACACCTTATGCGAAAATATTCACAATTCACTTTATAGACTTAAATAAAGAAAATAACTTCTTTATCACGCATAAATAATTCTCTGGATCATTAGACTAGATTTAAAGTTCTTCGCCTTAACTTAATCTATATAATTCCTATCAGTCATGTAGATTCGAGTCGCCGCTATTTTCGAATAACGATTCTTCAATGCGAAAATTCTTCGTCATCTTCAACTGTTTAACATTCCCACGCGTAAATTCAAGAATAAGTAAATGATTTGTACTTACAACTTATCCTCAAGAGAAAATAAATCGATGTTCATCAAATGCAAACAACTGTTCGATAATAGTCCTAATCCAATTCACGTTGTGCGTAGATAAGGCTTATTCTTCATTCTTCGTTGCACAGATTCTTTTTTCCGATTTCTCAGGAATCGAAAAAAAAAATATAAATTGAGTTTTCCATTAAACTCATCTGGGAATTTCACTGTCTGGCATTGACTTTCACACATATATCTATTTCGCCATAGATATATTTTAAATTCTTTCTCCCATGTCAGAGAAAAAAAAAAATTTGCCGCTTCCGCAAGAAGCTCCTTTTGAAAACTAATTTTTTCTCTTCCAAGAAACACTAACAATTGATCCCAACGGCTTGCGCTTAACATCTCGACTTCATTGTTGCCCGCGCAAGCTCTCCGTTGCACTCATACCTATTATTGTAAAGACCATGAAGGCTTATTTTCCTCATACGTTTTCCCTAAAAAAAAACAGATAAACTACAAGAAAAAAGGTTAGTAATCCCGTTCTTTCTTTTTTTCTTGAGTTCAATTCGTTTCATGCTTCCACCTCCGCGTCGTTTGAGAAAAGCCACAAGGCGCAGGGCGCAAGATCCGAGCTAAACTGCAGTCATAGGCATGAATGTTGCTGGGCGCACAATCTTCCGCAGTTAGCAATTCCGCATTGTTTCAGCCGAATTATTGTCAACCGAATTGTTTCAACCGATTGTCACCACTGGATGTCATGGATTGCTCCGTTACTCTGGAAAGAGCAGATAGGAAGGTGCAACAAGTGCCATTCTATAGCTTAAACATCAGTGCATTAATGATAAAAAATTCAGTTTGTTTGCAATACTATTGGTCAAGTGGTGGGCTTGGAGGCATTACTTTCTGAATGCCCCTCGTACATTTTTGAATGTGATTATGAAAACTTATTATTATTAATAATTTTAATATGCAAACGTAAAATGTACATGTGAGTTGTAAATTTTTGCATAATATGTTGACGACACGTGTGTGTGTGTGTGTGTGTGTGTGTGTGTTTAGCAATTACGTTCAATACTTACTAAACTTTTTTTAATAAAATAATCCCATTACAAAAAAAGGGCTATCAAGAAAAATGATTCAGTAAGTAGCAATTGAATATAGAATTATTATAAGAATTTAATGAATATGACATTGTTATCATGACAAATGATCCAAAGCGTTTTTGTTCTTAAGTGATAGCTGTATACATCTTCAGATGTGACAAAAGAAAGTATTAACTTGTGGTATATTCTTCTTCTTCTTTCGATTTTGGCCGACTGGGGACCACGTGAAATAACTGTTCATGATTTCATCTTCTCCTTCCTTTTTCTCTCCTTCCAATACATCCTTTCCCTCTGTTTTTCCCGTCTTTCCAAAGTCCAAACTCCGCTCCCAATCACTTTCTGCCTCCTCTGGAAACCCTTAAAGTCTTTAACTTTTGATCTGAATTTATTTCTATCTTCTATTTCCTCCTCAGTAATGTTCATTTCCTCTAGGTCGGTTCTGATCTCTTTGAACCAGGTTATCTGTGTCTTTGGGTTTTTGTCGAAGTAATTGAAGAGGCGTTTTGTCATTCTACTCTCTTCCATTCTCTTCATGTGTCCATAGAATGTTATCCTCCTTTTCCTCATTGTATTCACAATTCCCTCTGTCTTCTCGTAGACTTCTTCAATACTTCTCATTTTCTATATTCCGTTATCATATATGGGCCCAAGAATATTCCGTATTATTGTGGTATATTATTGAGTATATTATTGACTTATAAATGAATAAGCTAATTTTATTGATGAGAACGCTACGGAAAAACATTGCAAGTATCAGTAGACAATAATAACTTATATTATTCAAGTGCCTTCTTGTTATGTTAAATTGCGAAATTTTGGCAGCTGATATTTCGAACCCTGTTGCATATTTTAAGTGAAATTTTGCAGACTTGTTCAAAACATCATAATTTAAAAGTGTATCAAAAATAATTAAAATCGGAAAAGCCAAAACGAAAATTTGAATCTTACAAATTTTGCCACTGTTCACATCTTTATTAATCTCATTTTGAATGTAATTGTACTAAGGTATTAGACGCTACTATTTACTAGAAAATCCTCTTTGAAAGTCGTAAATTACTCTTTTTGAGTAGATCTGTTTAGATAATTTTCCAGTCTTCCTGAATTAATTCGGATACTCTCATGGGAGGCAATGGTTCTCGTTTCTTGTTGACATTCATTAACTCCTTTATTCTACAAAACTAATTTGTTTTTCAGTTTCCCAACAATCAATGACTAAAATTTCTGATATGCGTAGATGGAGATTAGTGTGTTTTGTCTTTGCTAGTGCGTAAATTGTCTTATCCGCCCTTTTATGAAAGGCTCAAATGAATTTCCGGCTGCTGAGTTCCTTGACTATTAGGTGTGTATTGTGTTGACTGTCCCACTTCCGCAATTAACGAGTTTTCTAATCCAAAGCTGCAGCGTTTTAATTGATTCCCTGAGCGATATTCATTCGTTGAGGATAATCACTGCATCTCTTAATTTTTATCTGTTCGTTTATTGTGTGTTCACGAAAGAGGAGTGAATCAATACGTCATCCACGTTAGTAGTTTATAAGGCTGTTTAGATGAACCGAATAGGGCGATATAGATGTAGGTCACCTTGGGCAATGTTACCTTGAGAAAAATTGGGTCACCTTGGAGTAAAGTCACCTTGATGAAGGAGACTTAGAGGTCAGTTGAGGGAGAAATACAAGTTAGTGTGGTTCATTAGCATATTATGGAAATATCGAATGTCAATTAGTAGGTGTCATTTGCATATCATGGTAATTTGCAAGTCAAATTTTAAAATACAGGTAAGTATATCATGTGACCACTCAAACATCTTGTAATGAGATGATTGATCGATTGGTGAAGGGGTTGTAACGGAATACCTAATAGATCGAAAGTTTAATCCGTTCGGGTATAAAGCTGGGGTGGCATATCGGCCACAAAATTTAAAATACAGGTAAGTAGGTTATGTAACCCATCAAATTTCTTGAAATGAACATAACTTTCGATTGGTGAAGGTATTGTAAGGTAATATCTGATAGATTAAAAGTTTAAACTGTTCAGGTGCCTCTATGATTCATAATAAAGTAAAGGAATTCGTGTGACCCATTGAACTAACAATTTAAAATTAATCTTTTCTAAAATTGTTGTGTGATTTCGTTTGCATTAGATCTAAGTTTTAAGAATGGTATTATTTACTAGTGTATCAAAGATCTTGATGTGTAATAATACAGGTTGATTATTTTTTTGAACAATTTATTTTAAGAAAAACTATTTTTTTCTTTAAGATTAAGTGTTTGTGTTGGGGATGTGGAGGGAAAAAATTCAGGTCACGACATTTTGTAAGGACAAATTACAATACAATTTATTAAAGTCTAGAAAGAGTACAGTTAACATTGATTAGTATATTTTTTTTAGTTTTCAATCGCTAACAAAATGATTTATTAAAGAGTGCATGGATTTTTCAGTCTCTAACAACTGATTTTATTGAACTGTTACAACGAATATATGAATTTTTCAGTCTTTAACAACTGATTTTTATTACATTGCAACAAGAAATGAGTAAATGAATTTTTTTTCCGTCTCTAACAACTGATTTTATTGAAATGTTACAAAGAGTACATGAATGAAGCAAAATAGAAATGCATTATAAAGTTTTTGTTCTTCTTTGTACTGTTTTATTTGCGAGTTTTTCATCTTCTTCTTCTTCTGGAGGCAGCAGAGAACAGCAAAGTTGATTCGGCAGACAGGCACTCTCCCAAAGTTTGTTATCAGTATTTCTTTGAGCTATTTCATGCAGTCTACATAGGTAGGTCTTTGGGTGTTGTTTTCCATTCTTAATGTACAGACAGATTGAAAAAACTTTTTTTAATAATTTACTATTATTCTTATTTTTGGTTCTTATTTTATTTTCCTCCTTTTTTTTCCTTTATTGATTTTTTGTTATTTTTATATACATGTCTCTGATTTATTTTTGTTATCTTGATTTTTACATTATTTTAACTTTGATTAAAGAAAATTATTGTTTTTAGATTTTGAAATTAGGATAACACAGGTAAGAATTTTTGAGTATTTATAATATAATATAATGTAATATAATATAAAAAAAAAGTTACATGAATATTTTTGGATTACAAATAACATTAACAATTAAACTGGTGATTGAAAGGCTTCTTTAATATTCATCTCTGATTCACAACAGTGTGTCAAAGACATTAGTTTATAAGTAGTAAATTCTGCTTCTTCTTCTGACAATTTTATCCCCCGTGGTATTTTATTATACCAAAATACTTCTGAACGGTAAAATGTGTATAGATCACTGGCTGGTGGACATATTCCTGAGTTGTCAGGTCCATATAGCAGCATTTAAATCTTCATATGTGTCACAATACAATTAACATTTTAATAATAACAGTCACATGCGTCTATGCAGATTTTTTTTATCTTTGGATAATTTTTATTGCACATCCTGCAACGAAAAGTCCATGGGAGCTGAGATGGATGTCTGCCGGTACAGTGTCCGCTCATTGGTGGGTTTCTCTGAAATGAAAAAAAAATTTTTGACTAAGTTACATTTATAAATTTATTCGATTGTAAAATAACTGTTCTTTAAAAATAATCTAACTTCACAAGAGCTAACGAAATTACATAGAATTAACTGATCTTTAAAAATAATCAGAATTCACTACAATTTTAACGAGTTGCAGAATTAAGTTAATAAGTTTTACATAAGTTAAATGTAAAATTTGCCGTACAAACGTGGATTTCTAATGTTATTTTGAACTATTTATTTATTCTATTGGTATTTATTAAAACTTGTTTATTTATTTTAGGCATAGTGTTTATTTCTTTTTTAAATTTTTAATTATTTCTTCTTTCATAAGTTATTCCTACGAACAGTTTAATTTCGTCCTGATTTAACTTCTTCTTTTTATTATTTTGAAGAGATGAAATCCCGCAGTGATAATGAAGTACGAAGAATACATTTAGAGCAGTTTTAACGAATTGTACAATTAAGTAAATACTACACATTAAGAAAGTGTTTGAAACTCGCATGAACTAAATCTGATCGGTTATTACTTAACATTTTAAACAAATTTCCAAACCATATTATTAATTGGGATGATATCAATTTTGTTATTGATAATAATTATCAGAAATTACATGTAATAGATGTCTTTTATATTAAAAAAAATTTTTTTTCATACTTTACAAACTGGGCTATCAATGTTGTTTTGAATTATTTATTCTATTGTTATTTATTAAACCTGTTTATTTATTTTAGGTCTATTTTTATTTCTACGAACAAGTTTAGTTTAGGCTTTTTTTGTTTTTTTCATATTGTATTTCAGCAAAAAGGAAGAACGTATATTTGTAATCTTTCTTAATAAGAACCAGAAATCTTAAATAAAGCGAATGGAAACGCCAAACTTATTCGTTTATAAAACAAGGTTCTTTAAAAATAATTTAACTTAACGAAAATTCGAAGAATCAACGGATCTTTAAAAATAACGAATTGTAGAATTAAATTAATACTTCTCAATAACGTTCGAAACTAACAAGAGCTAAAGCCGAATCGGACAAATGAATAATGAGAAATCTTCAAACACATACCTCGTGTGTATAAAAAACAAACAAAAAACAAAAGTTAATTTTACTATCCATTTTTCACCATGAAATAAGTTGCAAGAAAACGAAAAAAAATTACTTCGACTGACAGAAATACACATAAATTTCTAACTGTTGTGTAACATAAATTCTAAATTGTTCAAAAGAAAATGTTGCTGAAAGAAAATTGAAAAATTCTTTTTAAAGTATAAAAATAAAATTGATAGTTTTCGAAAATCGAAAAATTATAAGATAATTCGCGTGTTATTTGTAGAAATCAAAAATTATTCTTACATGATAGTAACAATTGGTTTTGTTAAAAGTCTTTCATTATTATAATAATAATATATCTGTATTATACATACACATATCAGTATTAAGTATTGTAATAGACGTTGCTCTTTGTTGATTTAAAAAGGTTTGAAAAAGCGGAAAAATACTATTTCCGCGAAATATCACCGATAATAAATGAAATATATCAAAAAGCTGGAGTTTTTAATCTACCTGTATAGTGTGAGCTCATACGCCGGTGTTTTTGAAATGAAAAAAATTTTTTTGACTATGGTAAGTTAAATTTATAAACTTATTCGATTGTAAAATAACTGTTCTTTAAAAATAATCTAACTTCACAAGAGCTAACGAAATTTCATTGAATTAACTGATCTTTAAAAATAATCAGAATTCACTACAATTTTAACGAATTGTAGAATTAAGTTAATAAGATTTATATATGTTAATTGTAAAGTTTGCCGTGCAAACTTGGATTTCTAATGTTATTTTGAACTATTTATTCTATAGCTATTTATTAAACTTGTTTATTTATTTCTAGGCATAAAAATATGTTTCTTTTTTAAAATTTTTTAATTATTTCTTCTTTCATGAGCTATTTCAGAAAAAGAAAGAAAGCATATTTGTAATCTTTCTTAATAAGAACCAGAAATCTTAAATAAAGCGAATGGAAACACCAAACTTATTCGTTTATAAAATAAGATTCTTTAAAAATAATGTTGACCCAACCGCTATTGAATTAATGGAGGTTTTAATTAAAACGGTTGTCCATAAAGATGTAACAATCAATGTTTTGGATTGATCTTGTAGTCAAATTTGTTTTGAATGATTATGTATTATTATACTGTGTGAATTCTATAATTTGAATTTATAATATACACTAACCATTGTTCTAATAATTACATTATTCAATTGAACTGTGTCGATTTAGGTTTTAATATTCATGATTGTTTTGTTTGTTTGTTTGTTTGTTATGTAAATTCCAAATATGCTTGAAAAAAAGGAAAATAACGTTTATAGCAGTTCACGAAAAATCGCAATAGTATTTAAGTAATTAGATAGTCGGATTCCCCTAGTCCGTGCCAGTTCTGAGTCGGCTATTGGGTGCCGGACGAAGCGATCGGGCCGGCAGGGTTTTGGCCCAAAC
>JAFIDM010067576.1:0-11295 GCA_023159025.1 Thereuonema tuberculata
GCACGTTAGCAACAATAGTTAAAATATTATATTGTAATTATTATTGTTATAACACATTATGGTGCAACAATGGTTAAAATGTTATATTGTAATTATTATTACATAACAAATAACCGTGATGACATTTTTCAGCCTAGAGGTGTTGTTTACGCAATCGAGAGCTGCAATGATACATGCCTTTATATATGAGAGAAGAAACAAAAGTTAAAACAACGCATAGCTCAGCGTACTACAGCAATTAGAATGCGGGATTGTAATTATGCTACAGCGTCTAACCTATTTCACTTTGGTCAACAAATCAAATTTGATAAGCCCATCATTCTATGTTACGAATCAAACAGCTTTTTATGGAAATGCAAAGAATCTGTGTTTATTCTTACAAAAACCCAATGTTACAATGAATCCTTATCGGTACCAATGATGGCCGAATATGGTTTTAAAAAATACTGATTTGTGACACCCCCAAATAATAATTTCTTCACTTCCCCCTCTCCCTTTCCCCATATTTCTCCCACCCTTCCTTTTTTTTCAGAGCATACAGAAAACTCTGTGGTTATATTTTCCCGTTGGAATATAGATGGCCCATGCAAGCACCTTATAACTAAGGCCCTTCAAGAATTGAACGTTCATTGAAAGCTCCTCGTTGTCAGCAAGCCACCTATTTATATCCGTTCGAATACCAAGTACCATTATTGGTTCCAGACGACATCAGATCCAGACTTCCGTTACCAAATTCACAACCGTTCGAAAACCAAGTATTATGACGACATCAGTTCCAGACTTCCGTTACCAAATTCACAACCGTTCGAAAACCAAGTATTATGACGACATCAGTTCCAGACTTCCATTGCCAAATAAACATATATAAATTTATATATTGGTTAAAATTTCAGAATTTTTCATTGATGTTAATTAAAATATTTAAATTACCACTTTTGACCTTTTGTTATAAGCAGAAGATCAATTTTTAATCTTAGTTGATAACGTCATTTGTCACAATGAAGAAACCGGTTCTGTATTTTTAATGTGTTATGTATATTTTTAAAGAAAATTTAATGTTGTGTATCATGTATTTTTATTAAAATTTATATTAAAATTATAGTGTAGCATTTCAAGATTTGTATGTTCACATCAGTTATTGTTATTATTATGTGAATTTTTTTTATGATTGTTGTTCAAATTTGTTCGGTTTTAAAAAGGGAAACATTTTCTTTCTTCCTCTTGCATTATTTTTGTTCCTGAAGAAAGCTTTCGATTAGAAACTGAAATATTGAAGATATTAAGAAGAAGTGATGTGTTTTGTGTTTTTCATTTATTATAAATATGACTTCTTTGAAGACGTTATTTATTAACAGACATTACTATTTATAGAATGCAGGACCAGTCACTGTAAACAGCATCAACAATGTAACGCTGAAAAAACAGCTTGTGAATGCAGAAAAGGATATGTTATGGATCCAAAAAATGAAGGACATTGCAAAAAAGGTGAGTTCGTTTGAAATATGACGGAACTTTTTTTAAAGTAATTTTTTTTTGTTTTTTTTTTTCCTTTTTTAGGGATGAAATCCAATTGCATCAATTTAAGATTCAAACATAGATTAATTTATACTTTATTTTTAGCGATGCTAAGGAGGAGTTATTAGGATTCTCTTATCAAAAATATATGTATGTGTGCATTTTGTTTGTAAAGCCCTCCTCAATCCGAAACAGGTATTCGGGACCTGATGAGTCAAGTCTCCATTGAATTTCCCACGGCAAGCAAATTCTGGAATAAATCGGGCTTCCGGATTTGTGGCCGTAAACTTTGTCAGAAGCATAAAGGTAATTGAATAAAATTGGAGCCTAACTATACTAAATCGACAATGCTGAGAAAGAATAAATGGATAACATCGATCCAGTGTGGCGACTTCAGGTTCAAGTGGCCCCTGACCACTTATTCAGAGTCGCCTGATAGGCGCAAAAGCGAGGAAGCATCTCCACATCCTAAATGAACTCATTGCGGCCATAGCTTGTAATTATGCTTGACTCTTAAATTACAACGGCTTGAATAAATAACTTTTACGCAATAGTACTGTCAACATAAACAACGCAAACGTTCGATAAATTTTAAACTGTGTGGAGTCAATTGATTTTGTTTTTACTGTAAAAACCATGAATTGATTTCTTATACCTTGAGTTTCTGTAACAGGAACTTTCATGAATGTTACTTGTGTCTTAACATATTTTTTTCATGATAACAGAATGCAAGCAAAGTGACTGTGGAAACAACCAAAAATGTAAAGAAGATAAAACCTACTGTGAATGCATAGCAGATCATGTTCCCGATCCAACAAATGAAAAAAATTGTGTACAAGGTTAGATATCTCAGTTATTCTATCTTTTATAGTAAATATTCCTTTCTTTGTGTATTCTTTTTGTTCATTTGGAAAGTTTTCGATTAATAAAGGTCGAGAGAAAATCGTTTGAAAATTCTTAATAATTATCTTAAATACTTGAATTGATGATTGTTTTCAACCGAATCTAACCAAATTGTTTTGGTAAACACTTTTTCATTTAAAAATAACACGAACTGCAATAAAAGACTTTATTTTACAGTATTAGAAACCTTTCGGATGAAGGTGAAGACCGAACATTTTTTTATGATTTTTTCTAATTTCATTGTTGTTCATTTTTCTGTTATTTTTAAGCCTTTTTCTAAATTTATCCACTAATATATATGCATTTCTTTTATGTAGAATGTCATGACGAAAATTGTGGGTTAAATCAGAAGTGTAGTGATGATAGGACTGAGTGTATTTGTAAAGATGATCATGTTCCTGATCCAGAAGACACAGAAAACAAATGCATACAAAGTTAGTAATGTAACAGAGTTTTAAAATGTAATTCATTGTTATTTTTATATTTTTGAAATGCTACATCCAATAAAGAAATACAATTGCAAGAAGAAATGTATATAATAAGAAAAAAAGCAATTCGGAAGATCATCATCATGATTTGCGGTCTACGGAACCCTAGTGCCCCCCCTAGGAGAAGCCGTAGATATGCAAGGGAACAGATACTAAAGTGGTTTGGGGAAGATTAATTTAAGATAAATTTACTTAGGTTAATTAATTTAATTAATTAGGTTGAAGGACACCATTTATTATTTAGTCATGGGAGGTTTACCTGAAATCTGTGGTTCTCAGCTTTTTAAAAGACATCTACCACAAAAACTTATATTCTTTGAATTTCATATATAATTCATGGGTATTTTTGAAGTGGTAACCGAATTAAGTAATAAAATTATAAAAAGAAATCTATAAGAAGAATAAAAGTAATTGGGAAAATTAGATTAGGTTACATAAATTAATTTTAAAAAAATAGATCAAAGCTTAAAGGACCCTACTTACAAATCAAGTTGATGTCTTGGATCTATAGGCTCCCAAAATTCTCGAAAATTGCAAAGAAGTTGGGATTGAATGCTTAGTACAACGTTTTGCCGTCTTTAATACCGAGAAAGAAACGAAGTCTCCACTTTACAAAGGTCTGGATGACCTTTTGTAAAGTGAACCATAAGTCTTACCTGGAGGATAAACACGAGAGAAATACTGCCTCTATCATTGAACATCGGGCTCACAATTAAAAACATTTTTTGCAATTATTATTAACGATCCATAACAGATACAAAAAAAAAATAAGATAGTATTTCAGAATGTTTTGAATTCAATGTTCAGAACGTCTCTCACATAAATAAGATTAAAAAAAAAACAAAAAACTTTACTGAGCACAAATTAAAGCGATTGATTTGAGCCACTGACTTATGGCTATCTTCAGATACAGTATTAGAATTACACTCCATTAAATAGCAATTACAGAAATATGGAAAAATATTCATGAGACGCAGAACACGTAGGGAAGCAACCATCACGTCACATCCGGAAATCTGCCATGCCATCTTCACGAACAGGAACGGGAGAACGCTTGGAATCGGCCGGAACGGACGTCACATTCACAATGCTGTCTTTTAGCTAAGGACCATCCCATGAAACTGCTCAGAACCGACGTAAAATCCACCAATCCTCGATCCAACAAGGAAACGCCTTAATGGCGCTGTTTGAACAACAACAAATAACGTGCCGCACAGGATGGTTTCATTGTGGTCCTGATCTAGAAGACTCTGACTGTGATGTCGTTTCCGGCCGATTCCATGTGTACTTCCGTTCCTGTTCTTGAAGACGGCATGGCAAGTTTCCGGATGTCACGTGATGGGTGCTGCGCTACGTGTTCTGTGTCTCATGAATAGTTTACACATTCTGTAATTGCTATTTAATGTAGTGTAATTCTATTATTGCACCTGAAGATAGCCATAAGCCAGTGGCTTAAATCGATTGCTTTAATTTGTGCTCAGTAATTTTTTTTTTAATATTATTTAGGTGCGAGTCGTTCTGTACATTGATTTCAAAGTATTCTCCACACATTAAAATTATTTTAATTTATTTCAAAATATATTAAAGTTTCGCCGTATCCTTACTAGAAATAAATAGAACCATACTTTTACCAGATTAATCAATTTTCATGTGTGCATATCAATTGCAGTTAAGATAGGCCAACATACTGAGTTTTAGAAAGCTTTAGTGGATTTAAAAATAGTTACAACTGGTTTCGCTCTGCTACAAGGCTTCTTCAATTGTCACTTGAAGAAGCCTTGTACCACTGCGAAACCGATTGTAACCATTTTTAAATGCACTTAAGCTTTTTTAAATTAAATTCCTGTGTTGGCTTATCTTTTCTGCATACTTTTACAATTTGGTTGAAAGATTTACTTTTATTTATCATTAAAGAATGCAAGGAAAGTCAATGCGGAGAAAACCAACAATGCAAAGGGGATTGGACTGGTTGTGAATGTAAAACGGAGCACGTGCCCGATCCAAAGGATAAAGAACATAAATGTATACCAGGTTAGTTGATCTTTATTTCTTATTTAAATAGAAAAGATAACGTAAACATGTTCGCATTTGTCGAAAATTTCTGGGTAAATTGAAATAAAACAGCCGTAGATAAAAAAGTCTAATTATTAAATCAATCAACATTTGAGATCTTCATACATTACAAAACATTAAATAATATGGTAATACATCCTATGAATACATCCAATGATACATTGTCATGGAATAATGTATCACTTAAAGTATTACCACATTATTCCATGACAATGTATCATTGGATGTATTCATAGGATATATTACCATATTATTTAATGTTTTGTAAGGTTAGAGAAGGCTTCTCTTCCCGTTTGATCGTTATTTTTATTTTTTATTTAATTTTTATTTTGTTTTTACCCTGAAGAAGTCTTTGAGAAATATATAAGACGAAATATTGGATCTGTGAAGAAGTATTCTTAGTTAATTTAATAAAGAAATTGTGATATTGTAAGTCTAATTATTCTTTGGTAAATTATTTTGTCTGTATTTTGTATTGATGTGGGTAACATCTCCTTATTTTCGTTGGTATTTGCTATTTTTAAATCTCGTTGAAACCTCTGATACTTCGAATGCCTCTCATAGCTAGCGGGACTGTAATGTAAGTTTAAATAAATAAATAAAAAACAAAAACAAACAACAACAAAAACTACAGGGTGAGGCAAAAGCCTTGAAACATCCCTTTATTGTTGTAAAGGTTGAAGGAATAGAAATCAAATGAACAGAGATTGGATAAAGCTACTCTCCCAGCTTCCATCTGTGTCAACATTTGAAGTCGATTCATTCAATCTTTTCAACAATAAAAGGGTGTTTCCAGACTTTTGTCTTACTCTTATTACAATCTACTCAATCTCAGAAGATAGAAGATATTAAAGCCTACTGTTAATGCTAATGTTATTTCTGATCTTTTTTCTGTTTTAAGTCGTGAAAACGACAAAACAATAACAGAAGATTGATTTTCAAATAATATTATCTGTTGAATACAAACAAGACAAATTTTCCATTTTCCGAAAAAAAAAAATTATGTTTCTCATTACTTAAGTTATCGAAATCCGATTAACATTAATCATATCATCTAACAAGTAAAGTGCGTGACCTCGAACTCTGAGAACCGCACGAAAATGTGCTTAGAATATAAATCGCTCATGCCAAAAACCGTGGTATGAGTCATTCCCATGCAAAACTGCACGTCTTACCACGAGAGACATTTGAATGATCACTTATTGAAGGTCCAAGAGAGGAACTTTGGTAATGCAAAGAAATAAAATATCGATAAAGTAGGACCAAAAACACACATGTTTCAATGTATATAGTTATATGGTGACGACATTGAAATATGTGTGTTTTTGCTCCTATTATTTCCATATTTTGCTTCTTCGCGTTACCAAAGTTCCTCTCTTGGACCTTCAATAGGTGATCATTCACATTTCTCTCGTAGTCAAATGTGCAGTTTTGCATGGGAATAATTCCTACCACTGTTTTTGGCATGAGCGATTTATATTCTAAGAATATTTTCGTGCGGTTCTCGGCGTTCGAGGTCACCCACTATCCTTGTAAGAGCTAATATTGCTATCTCAGAGCCAATTATAAAACTGATTAGTATTAATAAATTAAGACAACAATATATAAAATATATACAGGGTGATTCAAAATTCCCAAAGGTAGGTCAGCAATACAAAAACAAACGTATTCATAGTGGAAGGTATGTTCACAAACGCCATCCGAATTTGCTATAGGGCATTGTTTGACAGCACATTAATTGGGCAATGTGAGCTATCATCATTTGAGACGTTGACTTTGTACGAATAGGATGTATCGTTATGCTGAGAGAGCAGATATGCACCTAGTCTATGGGACAGCGAACGGAAACGAACGGGCCGCTGTACGATTGTAACATGAACGGCTCTCCAACAGCTACCCGATTGTCCGACTTGTCCTGCATTGATTTCTTCCTCTGAGGATATCTCAAAGGTATCGTCTAAGAGACTGGCCATTGCCTCTGATATTGATCTCGTCGCAAGAGTCGTTGTGGCAGCTGAATGTGTCCGTGAAAGACCTCGCATTTTTTTTGCACATGTTCGGCAATCCATGCATCGACATTGTGAGACGTGTATTACTGTTAGTGGATTTTCAACTTTGAGCCCCACTGTAATCTGTAAGTGTATACCTTACTGTCATATTGTAACATTGGGATAATGTTACAATTACTTACTTTGTCTTTTATTTCTGAATCTCAGTGTATCTTCTATGACATTCGGATACCGTTTGCGGACACGATGAGTACGTTCCACTATGAATACAGTTTGTTTTTGTATTCTGACCTACCTTTAAAGTTTGGGCAGGAAACTTTGAATCATCTGTTTATAGAAACAGGAGAGAATTCCATTCCAAAGTCTAAACATTTTAATGTTATTGAAGGGAATGTTTGTCATCTTCTCTCGCTACTTACTCAACAAGGATTCACATCCAAAAGATTTCAAAGATAAAAACTAGAAAGTCTATAGTCCTTACATATAGACAATAAGTATCAAGATCTATCAAGAGGTTCAAAAGTTAATAGGAACACACACATACACATTTTTTTTTAGGAAAGAAGGCTAATAAATATGACTTTTAATGAAAATGATTGTTTAATTTTAGTTAAATTCTTTATATTGTGATTTACTACTTTTTTCTAATTTTTATATTTCTTCTAATAAAAGTATGTAAGATAGAAAACTGTGGACCAGCACAAAAATGTAACGATGCGAATACAACGTGTGTCTGTACAAATCCAGACTTCGTTTCCCATCCAAAAGATAAGAAAAAATGCATACCAAGTTAGTTATTTTTATTTATTTTCTCCGAAATGTTGTTGAGATATTATATTTTTAATATTCAATATATATATTTCTTTTGAAAGGCATTTGTAAATTTTCTTTCTTTATTTTTTACAATATAAGTTAAATTAAATTCTCATTTCAAAAAAAAAAGTATAGGAAACCTAATAATTTTAAAATTTTCTGCTACATTATTTTTGAACTATTTTCTTTATTTTAAGTTTGTCTTATAAGTAATCTAAAGTATATGTATAACTTTTAAATGTAAAGAATGCAAGGAAGAGGACTGTGGACAAAACCAAACGTGTAAAGCAGATTTGACCGGATGTGAATGTCTAGAAAAAGAACATGTCCCCGATCCAAACAATACAAAGAGTTGCATACCAGGTATGTAAATGATATTCATTTCATTTTATGTTCGTTCTGTAGTTATTAAGCATTGTTTGCTAAGTGGATCCCATTTTACAGCCAGTGTTGGCTCCTTCGGGAATGTTGAAGGTATAGGCCCAAACTGTTCCCCGACAATCAGGATGAAGTTGGGTGATCAGTCGGGAACCTGGTACCCACTTTACAGAGGGCTCAAGACCCATCTAGACCCATCTAGAAACACTTAGAGAAAGTTCCCCCTGCTTTAATTAGTCCTGCTTTTCCAGCCACAGTACAGCCAACCCCTACATTACTGGATTCATGCAATTGGAAGGAACTCAATTTTTACGCATGTAAAGTACTTTTTGATATTAAGTTATACTGAACGACTTCCACAATTTTATCTAAAACTTAATAAGTTAACGGTGAATTTTAACGTGTGTATTACTGCTTTAAAATAAATGACGCCGACACACAAATAAAAACTAAAAATGTTTAATACATTAGAAAATGTGGTACAAGGACCGGTTACGCCTTAGTAACAGGCGTTCTCAACTGAAGGAAATACAGAATTGCAGGCTCTTAAATACACTTTATGGCCAATCAAAATGATATTGAAATTGTGAATGATGACGTAAGACCAATGAAAGGCTATGGCTGCAGAACCAATGGTAAAACTGCGAAGAAGGGCTGGGAAACGTCATTGAAACGCCTCTGGATGATGTCGTTAGAGTCTTCTCAAGGACTTGAAAGAAACTGAGGTGCCAGTTGAAACCTATTTTAATAAAGATAACTTTGGAAACAAAAATTTGGTTAGATCTAGTTTCGAAATTGTCTAAAGTAATATGACACTTGCATTGAAAATACTTTAAATAGATGTATTTTAAAATATGTATTTCCTAGAATGCAAGCGAACCGACTGTGGGACGCATCAAAAGTGTAAAGAAGATCTGACTGCTTGCGAATGTGAAAAAGGTTATGTTCCTAAGCCAGAGAGTTCTAAATTAGAATGTATACCAGGTTAGTTCTTAATGGTTTACGTTTCAATCATTATTTTTTTAAAGACTTCTAAAATTTGATAAAAATTTTTTAAGAATGCCAGCATTTTAGTACAATAGTACCTTTCATTTTAGGTAATTTTAAACTGAGAATTCGCTGAGGAAAATAATACTTATTATCCTGAATTTTTAGGATAATTTTCAAGCTTTACTACAATATTTTGCTATCTTTTCATAGAATATACTTGAGTTTTTTTTATTTTTTTTTTTATTTTTCATTAATAAAAGTTTATTTCTTATTTCGCTACCAGTATTTAAAAATCAATAGTACAGTAATAATGGTACAGTAATATAGTAATAATGGTACTTCGGAATACGAACTTAATTCGTTCCAGAACTCGGTTCGTAACCTGAAATGTTCGTAACCCGAAACATTGAAATCAATGAAATAGAGACGATCCGTTTCAAGATGAAAGAATCGTTCCTTTTTATTAACATCCGGTTGTTTATCTGAGAAAACGCAAAGAATACATGTACTACATGAGAGAAAGAAAACAACCAAATAAATTAAAGTAAAATAATTACATTTATTAAATTATATAAATAAATACATTGTGATGTCTTGTTTACATCGGAAAAAGAATCATGTGGGCGCGGAGAGATACTTTCAGATACTAGATGAGACGCCTTTGTTGTGATTTGGCCCCGTAATTTGTAGCTTTGTACAAATTTGTCGTTTGTCTCCAACGTTAAACCTTCCTCTCTCTCTCTCACCTTCGTTCGTAACCCGAGACACTGTTCGTTACCGAGACAAAAAATTTTCCAAGTTGTTGTTCATAACCCGAAATGTTCGTGACCTGAGTGGTTCGTAACCCGAGGTTTCACTGTACTGGCATTTTAATATCATTTTGGGAGAAATTTTACTTACTGTAAACTTTGAATTTTAAATTTTATCTCTGAACAAATGAATATTTATCCCCGAATTCTGTATCCCCCATTCCATTAATTACAGCGATGCAAAGTTGTTTACGATGTTAATATTTACTTGTTTCTAATTTTGTATTAAAAGAATGCAAGGAATCTCAATGTGGAAAAAACCAAAAATGCAAAAGTGATGGGACGAAGTGTATATGCAAAGAAGGTCATGTTCCTGACCCAAAAAATCAAGAACATGAATGTATACGAGGTTAGTTATTTCTTAGTCTTATTACATTTATGATTATTTCAAATATATTCAATTATTTTTGATTTTCAATATTTATGAAAAGTAATTTTAAGAATGCAAATGAAGATGGATAAAAAGCTATTTTTTTTATGTTTTTCATTCTAAATCTTGAGATTCGCTAATTAACTTATTGTATCCACATTCTTCAATATCTTTTATATAATTCTATAACTATAGAATGCAAGACAGAAGACTGTGGACCTGAACAGACTTGTAAAGTTGATTTAACTGGGTGTGAATGTAATGATACAGAGCAAGTACCGGATCCAGCCGATAAAAGGAAATGTATGCCAAGTAAGTTGATTTCAATTATTTACACATTCCATCATGGATATTGGATATCATCAATCTTCGTGATAATTTCAATAATTTAATGAATCATATTGTAAATTCTGAAAACTTAAATATAAACTTGTGAAGCATGTGGGATTTATATTTCCTTGTTTTAATTTTCAAAATATTCTGTAATTAATTAAATTAAAATTTGAAAAAAGAAAAAAAAAACCAGTTAATTTTTAGTTTTTTTTTTCGAAGTATTGCTCTGTATTTTCAACTTAAAAAAAACTGACGAAAACCTGAAACGATAAAAAATTTGTAAAATAATGATTTGTATTTAAATATTTATTATTAGTACAACAGTTAATTTTTTTAAAAATAAAAATTGTGTTTTTTAAAATTGCTTGATATTAAATTTTTTTTATGTGCTATCAAATAATCGATTTAAAACCCGTTTTAGAAGACTTTCTAAATATCATTCAAATTCATTTGATGCTGTTCGTTTCCAAAAGTAAATTTGTTTTGAAGCATTTTTTTTATAGAAATAGATTTTAATAGAATTAACAATTTTATAATTTCAATTTAATTAATTAGAGAACATTTAGGAAATTAAAAACAAGAAAATATCAAAATAGAAATCCCAGATGCTTCAC
>JAFIDM010067577.1:0-11294 GCA_023159025.1 Thereuonema tuberculata
TTATTAAAAAAAAAATGGTACAAGTCTTGCTGCTGGGAGGTGCGATGGATTGACTGTAGCTTCAAAAAAATTATATCTTGTTCCATTAAATTTAGTGATACCGTTGGATGTAATTAGAAGTCTTCTATAAAACTTTTTTTTTTTTCATTATTTGAAAGTTTCTTGGAAAAGGATATTGTCAACCGTTAAAGAAAGATGGAACGATATTCTGGAACTTCGTTTGAAATGAAAAATTAAATACAGTAACTTTGAATATTTTTGAATATTTCATATTTCTGCATTCAAAAGTATTCAGTGATTTTTAAAAACTGAATATTTAAATAAAAATCGGAATATTTTCGATTTGCTTTTTTTTAATTAGATAATTATTTTGATTGAGGAATCAAAACTTCTTTGTTAATGGAATCTAGATGTATGACAATCAGGACAGAAACAGTTGCTTCGATTTCTCAGCAAAGTCGACCTTAACTAACTATAACAATACATTTGATTAAAAAAATAAAATGGATGAGACTAAATTATTTACAAGTGACATTCTGGAACAGCTGTTTCACGCTCGTTGGCGATCATCAGCCAGGAGAAGTCACTGTAAACAAGAAGGTCTCGCTACTGAGGCTGATATGAATGATATATCGGAAGCGCAGTGGTGCCTCAAAGTATAAAATAAACAAAGAAAAATTCAGCAATGAAATATTAGTATGAAAATCCATGTGCCTGCATTGCGCAGGCCCCAATGAATTTTCTTAATGAAATAAAATTCAAACTGCCGTTCGGAAAAAGCCTTTGAATTTTTCTTTGTTTATTTTATACTTTGAGGCACCACTGCGCTTCCGATATAATACATTTGATTTTTGACAGAGAATTTGTCTTTAGTTCTGTGACTGGATATTTTACTTTCGTTTTTTATTATTTAAGTCGAAATAACAAATAAACACCAAGTTTTCTGTTGTACAAAAAAATCATCGATTTTACCATCACTTGACCCAGTAAAGAAATAATTTACAGACTTTAGATTCTAAATTAAGTTTTCTGCTAAATAAACAAAGAAGATGGATGATTTATGTTGGTATAACGAACTACCAACGACACGTTGGTGATTTACATTGTTATTATGGACAGTTTTTGTTTGATTTTTTTTTTTATTCTGACCTTGCCTATGTTATGTAATGAATGTGGGTGGCAGAGAAGCCAAGCACTGCGACCGCAGGTCTATTATACTAACCCACGGAAATATGGACAGATGGAGAGAAAGACTGAGAAAGTATGGTGGGAGAAGTGCAGGGGAAACGGGAGAACCCCGAGAAAACCTGCCCAGCGCGGATCGTCCACCATCACGAAACCCACATGAGAACCGAACCCGGTACTCAGAGGTGAGAGGCCGATGTCATAGCGACAACGCCAACCGCGCGGCCCTGACCTTGCCTAAAGTAAGCTATTAACAAGATATCTTTCCGTTACTCATTTTAAGTTAATTCTTCCATTTAGTATAAGGCTAAAATCTGATAGCGAATCATCATCCCTTCGACGTAACCCACATTCTATATACATTTCTCTGCTATTATCAGTTTCAATTTGTCATTTTTTCAAAGTGAATATTCAGTGATCGGTTAACCATTGAAGCAAAATTGCAACAATCGAATATTGGCTACAAAGCAATACGTCTTCTTTAGTAGAGCTTCACTGCTGAACGGATTTGTCTTGCAGAGAAACTGATGAATTCTTATAGCTAGCTTTGTTATGAGTTTGATTACTCGTTGTTTCATCGACTATCTCAACAAAAGAATTTTTAAAAAATGTAGTTAACTGTGCGTTACTTAACTAGGTCACTAATCACTTGAGACTCTCCCGTCCGTTCGGAAAAAGCCTTACGGCTCAATTCAACTTAAGTTGCCAAACTTATAGGAATTGCTTGTTTGCCATTCCGTGTCACAAAATAGCCCTGAACTAAACACTTATTTTTAATTCAATTCAATTCAATTCAATTTATTGCCAATAAAATATTACATGATAAGAGTTTACATGACAATTTGACAACCCAGTTGTCTTAAGGGGGGTCCCGTCGAGAAGACATGTGGGCGTCTTGAGTAGGCAATTTACAAAGGAAATTAACAAAGGGAATATATAATACAACAATGAGGGAAAATATTTACAAAAGAGAAAATAACTGAAAATTTAGCAAACATTTACATGTTTATTTTTGACAGAGAGAACATATTTAGGTATTATGGATACGTGGAATAAAGGGAACAGGAAGATAGTAGGAATAGAGTGGGGATTTGGCGGATACAGAAGAGATAAGATAGGAGAGAAAGAGGAAGGAGATAGGTGGAAAGGGATTCGGATCGAAATTTCAGCCTGACTTCAATAGTAGGTGGAGCATTAGTAAATTAATAAGGTTGAAATGTGTTTTTTAATTTTTTTTTTGAATTGGGTAAGAAAAGGACATTCACGGATCTCTTTAGGTATTTCATTCCAAAGTTGAGGCGAAGCATAACTAACAACTTTTCTTTGATAGTTAGACTTAGTTTTCGGAATGGATAGTAACAGGTGGGTAACAGATCTGGTATCATAGAAATGGGTGTGAGGGTTAATGGTTAGTGGGATACAGGGATAGAGTTTTTTATTAATTACTTTATAGGTGAAGACCGCTAATTGTAGTTTATAGATGTGGGGGAAAGAGATTATATTATATTTAGGCCAGAGGGATCGAGTAGAATACTGTCTTGGTTTTTTATCTATGAATCTTAGAAAATATTTCTGAACTTTGAGTAGCATGTTTTCATAAAATTTAGAAGGGTTGCCCCATACTACAACTCCGTAACAAAGATTTGAATGAATGAGTGACCAATATAGATTTAGTAGAATTTGAGCTGGGAGAAAGTTTAATTTTCTGATAACGCCTAGGTTTCTGGAGACTTTATAAGCAATTTTTTGGGCATGTAAGTTCCAAGAAAGATCATGGGAAAGATAGATTCCTAAGTATTTGAAGGAGGAGACCTCTTGTATTGGTGAGTTGTTGTAAGTAATAGAGAAGTTTTTACGTGAGAGTGTTTTATTCCGTTGAAAGAAGAACATGTATACTGTTTTGGATATATTTAGTGATAGATCATTTGCAGAAAGCCAAGATTTAAGATGGAACAGAGAAAGTTGGGCATCTTGTTTCAGATTTTCAATATTTTTGTTGGCAAAAAGAAAAGTTCCGTCGTCTGCGTAGAAGATGCAATTGGAGGCAGATGATGTTAAGATAAGATCATTTATAAATAGGTTGAAGAGAAGGGGTGATAGGATGGACCCTTGAGGTAAGCCTTTTGGGGTGGTGTACCAGGAAGAAGAATATCCATTTAGAATAAGCTGATACTGCCGGTGGGAGAGATATGAGGACAGCCAAGATAGGGGAGGACCTCTAACGCCATGATGCTCTAATTTTTTAAGTAGAATTTCAACATTAACTGAATCAAAGGCTTTTTTGAAATCAAGGAAGAGTCCTAATACAATTTTATTAGAGGCCATGTTCTCTGTAACAAATTCAGTAAGTTCAATCAGAGCCGTTTCTGTGTTTTTTCTTTTCATGAAGCCGTGTTGTTGCTGTGCAATGAGATTCTTTTGATAGAAGTATTGGGAGAGTTTAGTGTGAAATAGTTTTTCAAATACTTTTGAGAAAGTGTTAATAATAGAGATCGGGCGATAGTTCCCTAAATCATCAACATCTCCTGCTTTCCAGATTGGAATAATTTTAGCTAGTTTAAAGGAGGAGGGAAAGACGCCTTCACATATGGAAATATTAAATATGTGAGATAGAGGAAGTGAAATTTCGTCATTGATTTGTTTAAGAAGATTTGGAGAGACCTCGTCAGGTCCAGAAGATAGTTTGTTGCATAGAGATGTGATAACTTGTTTAACCTCTAAAGAGGAAGTCGGAGATAGAAAAAAGGAGAAAGGAGCTGGGTTCCTAAGGAATTGTTCAGTATTTTTGTGTGGATTAGTGGTAGGATTATTTGGGAGTAGAATTTTTTAGAAATTTATCAAGATGTTGTTTCGTCTCTTTTGGATTATTTCGTACTATAATATTGGAAGGGCATTTTACTTTAGTTGAAGGAGAAATTAATTTATTAATGTTGTTCCATTTTTCTTTTATTGAAAGATTGTCCTCGAACAGAAGCTTATAATATTGCTCTTTTGCGGCCCTAATTTTGGATTTTAATTCATTTTGTACAGTTTTAAGACGCATTAATTTTGCAGAGGTCGGATGTTTTTTGTAAGTTTTATAGAATTTGTTTTTCTGACAGATGAGACCTAAAAGTTCCGTCGTCATCCAGGCTTTTTTACTAATTATTTTATGATTATTACTAATGTTCGAGGACAGCGGAAAGTGTTTGTTAAAACCATAGAAAAATAGTTGGTTGAAGATTGAAAGTGTTTCTTCAGTATTTCTTCCTTTTTGCAATTCAGTGACCCAGTTGATAGATCTGAGATAATCTTTGAACTCAATTATATTTTTGGGTTTGAACTTTCGAATTGCTAGCTTTATTGGTTTTTTAAGGGAGATATCTTTGAATAAGGTTGTAAGGTTTGTTGTGAAATACACAGGATCATGGTCTGTTATGTAAGCATCAAGAACGCCTTTACTAAGAGTGGGAAAATTTGTAAGGATTTGATCGAGAAGTGAATGAGAGGAGTAAGAGTTCGAGTGACAGGTCGGAGTGTCAATAAGTGGGAAGAAAGAGAAGCAGTTCATAGACGTTAGAAGGTCCGTTGTCTTTTTATCATTTTTGTTTTCGAAGTTGACATTAAAGTCGCCCATAAAAATTCCTTTTTTTTTGCTGTTACTGATAAATTGAGCCACAGTTTCTAAATAATTGTGGAAATACAGTGGATTTCCTGTCGGGGGTCTGTAGATTCCTACAAGAATGACGTCTTCGTTGATAGAGCAGCAAATACATTCTAAATCCATATTGATGAAAGTAAAATCGTTAATGATTTTGATATTAAAACTATCCCTATAGTATAAAGCAACCCCTCCGCCTTTTCTATCATTTCGATTAACAGAGATAACAGAGAAGTGCTCTCTGTTTGGAAGTGCTTCTGGATTAGCGGCCCATGTTTCAGTAAGAAGAAGGAAATCTGGAAATCGTAGTAAAGTTTCTAATGTAGTGTTTAATAAATCCCAATTCGCTGAGATACTGCGAATATTATGTGCTAGAAACAATAGGGAGTCAGGTGAAATATCTTGATTCAAGTTAGAAAGAAATAGCATTGGAAGATGTGGAGCTGAAATATTAAATATAAATTGGAAATTCAGTATGTACTAGATTGAAGTTCATTTTTGTCATTATACTGATTTGAACAACGAAATAGCAGTAGGAGTTTCAATGTGGATGTAAGAGAGTAATTGTTCAGACTGTGAGGGTATTGGCTGGGTAGATAGAGCGTAGATAAGAGTATAAGAAGTATGGAAAGTATTTAAGGGAGATTCTGTTTTTGAAATAAATGTAAATATTTGCTTACCTGAAGAATTTGCAAAGTTAAAGAGTTTGTATATACGAAAACAAGAAGACAAAAAAATCGAAACTGATAAGAATAAAAGTGGATTTGAATACAGTTAAAATAATTTATAAAAAAAATAAGGATAATAATAGACAAGGCTTTAAGATGATTTGAGAACTTAAAATATAAATGCTAAATACAAAGAAATTAAGATTACAAAAATTAAAGCCAAACAAAACAAAAATACTTATTGATAACTTAAAATTAAACAATATTGCTAGGGAAGGATAGATTAAAATGAAGATAAAAATTTGACTGATTTCAGTCTAGGACTACCGGGTTATTGGATTAGTTTTTGGAGATCGTCGTGGGAAGTGATGGTATGTTTTTTTTTGTCTCCACGATTTACAATGATTCGACCGTCCGCTGTCCAAACGTTTCTGACCCCAAATCTTTTAATTGCCGCCTGGAGCAATTGCAATCTAATCCGCGTTAAGTCCTCCCTAATTGTGACACCAGTGTCCTTGAGATTCTTCTTCCTGGAAAAAATGGCGTCCCGTGTTTTGTATGACAGGAATTTCACTATAATGGCACGGGGCCTGTCACCTTTCTGAGGACCAACTCGGTGGGATCTGTCGATGTCGTTTTTCGAAATCGAGACACCAAGTTTGTTGTTGCAGAGATCTACAATGATGTCATCTGGATTTTCACTCTTAGCCTCCTTAATTCCGAAAATTCTCAAGTTGGTCCTCCGCTGGTACTGCTCTAACGCGTCGTCGGCCATTTCGGATTTCTTTTTATATTCTGTGAAGTTTCTTTTTACCTCCTGTAACTCCATTGTGAGTTCTTTCACCTCTTTGTCCTTTTCACTCAGGTTTTCGATCAGCTTGTCCATAACGAGTTTCGTTACGGACTCTGTAATTGCAGCCGCGATTAGTTTTAAGACCTCTTGCGATTGCAGGGCCTCACCAATGTGGAGCCGCACCACCTCGTTGAGTTCCTCCCGTAGGGGTTGCACTGCTGCCGGTGGGGAAGGATTCTCCGTCGCTGGAATCTCGGAGGTTGAGCTAGTCGCCTGTGCACTTCTTGTGTTCACCATTCTTTCTGTTTTGGGTGATCGAATTCTAAATATATTTTTATAATGAGCAATACTTTAACAAATACTTCAATAATAACTAAATATTAAGAATTAGATTCCTCGTCATTTCTTGCAACTTTCGAAATAAATGCTGATATTAATTCATCGTACTTTTATAGCCAATTCCTAGTATTAAGTTATTATTAAGAAGATAGACTTTATTAAAAATAAGATGATATTATCTTAATGAGAATTATAGTCAGATTTTCAGGTAAAATCTCTTACCTTGGTAACAATTTCATTTAATTTTGAAATGTCGTAGTACCACCCCTAAAAACAAAATATAAAAAAATAGGCTTATATAGACAGTTATTTTGCAATTTTATCCCATGATAAATTAACAACAGCATATTTAATAATTTATCCTTGTTAATTAAACTTACATAAATATATCGTTGAAATTTAAAATTTTGGTATTTGATTTGAAATTTTGAATGAACTTCAAGGTCTTAAACTTAAAGATTTTTAATTTATTGGAATATTCCTTAAGTTTTGAAATAAGTTAGAAGGTTATTTAAGAAATAACTTTCCTCAACTCTAACGACTTGTCCTTTTGAAAATTACTTACATGGGATGTTTAGTACAGTCGTTAAGTAACAATGAAAGAAACTTTTATTCCTAAGTAAGGTTTTGTGAATTGCTTTTGGTTTTCATTATTACACTTCAACCAGGACTTGTTCTTGAGGAAAGCTTCAAAAATTGAAAAACGTTCAAAGGGAAAAAAAAAATATTTACAGAAAAATTTCCGCATTTTTTTTTTAACAAGAAAAAGATTATCTGGATGAAGCAGACAAAAGTTGATGAATGCATTTAATTTTTTTCAAAACAAAATTTTATTTTTCATTTTTAATTTATCGTATTTATTTTTTATTTTATTTACATTTGTTAATTTAATAATTACTTATTTTTTTATTTATTCCATTGACATGTTAGTTTGAATCAAGGTTTAATAGAAAATTCTAGAACTTTAGGAAGCTCTGCTCCATTGTGTGGAGGGAAAGAAAGTTCGCGCAGATATTGGAATTCGAGAACAGCGCAAACACATCCATTTATTCGATGGGTTTGTGCGTGAAGAGAATTCAGACACAACATCCTCAGTCCCTATTCAGTGAGTCAGAACTGTTAATAAAAATGCAAAAGTTCAACTCCGAAGACATTCAGCTTAGTTAGTTATTCAAGAACATATTTGCTGCGAATTTTGAAAAGGTATTTAAGTCTGTTTCCTTACCAAATTTCATTAATTTATATATTAAAAAGAAAAGATGGAAAATATCGACGATAGACTTATTTCAGTGAAGAGATTAGTAGAATTAGAGGTTTTTTTTTTTTATTCTCATTATTTTTGAACCTTATTTCTGTGATATACTTGGATCGCATTACGTTGTAAATATCAGGATTAAATAAAAAAAATATTCATTAAATAATTAATTAATAAGTAAAATTACTTTATTATTATTTTAGATGTTGTGGAGACTTGATTCATTATCTTTTTACGTTAATATTTCGTGACAGAGTAGGAAAGACTCTTAACTTCCTGTAAAAATTACTTTAAGCTCTTAAAAGCTTCCTTTAATGATTAAATTAACACAAAACGGAACAAGGAGGCTTTGGAGCAATAGACCCGAACACACAGACTGGAAAAATATGGAATCAAATAAAGTAGAGAGATTCCAATATTTAGAATTGATTCTTGACATTGATGGAACAATAGACTAAATTTGAAGCTAATGTAAGTTTCATATAGTTCTATTTAAATCCTTCTTTCAGTTACATTTCCTCAATTTGGGCAGTAAACAAAAGTAATAGAAAAAAAATTGATGAGAAATAAATGTCATTCTTTTTTGCCTCTTCAAAGAAACACTACAAGAAATTGACTTTATTTTTTGTTCTTCCTTTTATTCGTCTTTCGTTCTGCTAAGTTCAGTGTTTTCTAGTGAATATCAGACGTTATTTCATAAATCCTCACGTTATGTTATCCGTCCTCGCATATTTTTTTTTTTTTTTAATTTTTTTCTACGATCTAAGAGCTATTCAGTTTCATGTGCTGTGTACACATAAGACAAATAACATTAAACTTTTTTTCAAAAGTTGAATTATATTGTTAAATGCCGCCGTCGCACAATGTAATAGTAAAACTATTTGTAAAACATTAAAAGGTTAAAAAGTTAAAAAAGAAACTACTAGTTTCGACTTCATGGTTAAAGAAGTCTTCATCTGGCTAAGAGGAATTAAAATCAAATGAATTAAACAGCCTAGGGTCTCTCATTTTGCAGAGGATGATGGTCTTGTGACGTGTCAGGAAATTTCAAGTGTGGTTGAGGGAGAAGGGGAAGAGGGCATTAATATGGGGGCGTTTATTGATTGGTTTGTTGGTTGGACGATGTTATTCTTTGTTTTTCAACATTTTTGAATTTAGTGTTATTATCTAGAATTAATTTTAGATTTTATATATCAAGGGCCACTTTACTAAATGCCAAAACACTAAAATACAAACAACTTAAAGTAAACGCATATCAAACTTTAAATTTCAATTCAAATCTCTTAAATTTAAACTTTGATATCCATTTCCTAAGTAATAAGAAAATTTATTTAAAGAAAAATGTAAATTTAATTGTCTAATCTTGACAATGTTTTGGTTTTTGTAATGTTGTTTACCGGTGTGTTATCTACAACATCTTTCATGGACAATGTTGTCCATAGAAACCTGCCCCAATGAATTACGGATGAAGACACCGACGGATTAAATGGGGGGGGGGAGGTCCGGAGAGTTCGTTTTTATAAAGGAATCAAACAATTAACTTTAAAAATAAACGAGTTTTTGAAGTTGACATATTAACAATCAAGTCTGAAAAAGCAAAAATATATCATATATCGTTTCACTTATCATTTATTTTAAAGATTTTGTTATTTAACGTGACTCTTTTTGCCGGATGGAAGTCGATATCAATAATCATTTGTTCTTATGGAATGAATAGTATAACCAGTGACGGTACAGCTAGGGCAGGACAAGCTCCCCTCCAAGATATCATTGGATTCGCCCCCTCCCACAAAAGATCACTAATCCGTCTCTGGATGAAGATGAGTAATGCCCGGTTGCACCAAAGTAGCGTTTGATTCCCATGAACCGAGTTCTGCTTGAACCTCAAATTGAAGTTCAGCCTTGTTGCACCAAGCTACAACAGTCACAACTGAACCGACGTTCTGTGATCTGCGTTCATGGCGGCGGAAGTACGTCATGCGTTCAAAGCTGATTCCTGATTGGTTACAAGATTCGTCTTTCGTTGCGGGAAATCAACCCAATAGATTGTTTTCAATAGTTGTCCTTTGTTTCAGCAGTCAACAATCTCATTATGAAAATGGAGTTCAGGAATTAAAAAACTGAATTCTGCCGAGTCCCTATTTACACAGAGACGAAAATAAAAAAATCCTTTTAATTGATATAATTGAATCGTACATAACACGTTTTAGAATGTAAAAAAACCGATGCTGAATATTACTAATCGTGGAGTTTAGCGTCCCAAATTAAATAACAATAAAAACCTACAACAGTGTAATGACACACAGTCATAAAATGTGAAATTTCACCACATTTGGATGGGTGGATGGCTGTAAGTGTCCCACCCCGACCGACAACGGGCCATCGTAAGCTCTGTTTTCGTGCCACCGCGTTCTGGAGTCCGCTATCGCCGGCCTGCTGCCGGGCCTAACGCATCAGCGTCGGCGGCACAGACTGTACCAACAGCGGCAAACTTCGGTGCGCGATATCGGTGGGGAATGGGACACTATCCGTGCGGCCACCCACCCACCCAAGTGTGGTGAAATTTCACATTTTATGACTGTCATTTACTGTTATAGGTTTTTTATTGTTATTTAATTTGGGACACTAAACTCCACGATTACCCTAATATACTAATCGCGAAATAGTCTGCCTTTTGGATACAAATGATGCAAATCTGTTAAGAACTAAAATTACTCTTCACAGTCACTGTCCAACGAATCAAATAAATGTTAAGTTGTCATTTTTAAAAGTTATTTCTGATAGTTGAGAGAAAACTTGCTTTGGTCTCAATTCGCAAGCGAATATCAGCAAAGGCCGAACGCCGAACAGCGGTTTTGAACCGAGTTCAGCGCCTTGAACGGCCGAATTCGACAGTTCAACTTAACGACGCTTTTGAACCGAGATTCTCCTTAAACGCTGTTGGCGCAATAGGTTTAAGAATGATCTCCGTTCATCTTGCAGTTTGAACGTGGTTCAGCTCCTGAACTTCAATGGTGCAACCGGCCATTAGTGAGTCTTGTTTAAGAGCCACTTCATAATTAGAATCAAAGAAATATCAAATCAGACATCCGTATCGTTACATAAACGTGATTAGATTTGGGTGTTCATATGGGCTAAAATCAAGTATGCTAAAATCAGTGTTTCTTTTATTTTATTTTTTTTATTTTTTTTAAGGTAATATTGATCCCCAGAGTTGCAATAAATAAGTAAATAATAAAGATAAAAAAAAAATATATACACCCAAAATGAAGTAAAGATTTTGAGCGTCAGCTTGAAAAGTTTTAAGGCGAAATTTCATGACAAGCTTTACTACGAGAATTTTTTTTATCTGTTTTATTTAAGCAACTTGGACAAATCAAATATTGAAAGCAATTTTAAAAGAAATAATTTGCT
>JAFIDM010067578.1:0-11294 GCA_023159025.1 Thereuonema tuberculata
GTTTTGGAAGAATTATGTGTTTTATGAATTATGTTTAATAAAGAAATAGAAGTTTATACTCATCTTTTACACGTTATCTACTCTAATAATTTATGTATATAGAGAAATGTTTCTAGATATGACAGATCACGTGATATCTCATCAGTAATGACTACAGACTTCCAGGTTTATCAATTTCAGAAATTTTCTGGTATAAGTGATAAAGATAGTGATATACCAGTATACCACTCATTCAGATGATTCTATAATCTCTGCATTGTGATTTGTTTGGCTTTGCTCAATCATTATATCACATAGTCTTAACTCAAAAGTCTGAACATTGCATAATTTTAAATAATCATCGTTGCCTGACTGCATATCTTTGCAGATTGCCTTTCAGTAACTTTGCGTAAATTCCAAATAATATCGTTGCATGTATCGTCTTTTGATTACGATTAAAAAATTAAACGACATTTGATGATAAAATATGGGTTTAGAAAATGATTTTTGGGATTTTACGAATTCATTTGACAGTATTCCAAGTTTCATCTAATCAGTTCAACATTTTGATGTTTTATACCAAATTCTTCCACTATTTCTCTTCTTTCATCTCTTGTAATATATAAAAGTGACTTCACAACCCCTTTCATAGTATTTACATAATTTATTTAAATACAAAGCAGCGAATTTTCGGGAACATAATTTTACGTCATTCCCTTCTTCAAGAAAATAAAAGTACACATCAATTGAATACTATAAATTGTTACAACAATGGTATGTTATTTGACTTAATCATATTATTAAATTTATACATTACAATAATATTCGTAAACACAATAAATTGATAAAGTTCATAATCCAATGAATTAGCTCCAGTGATTGCAACTCGTTTTTTGATTGTCTGTCTTAATTAAATTTCTTATTGAACCAATAGTGATTGGATCAACTTTAGCACTCTCATATCTGTTAAAGTTGTTGTTCCTTGTATTTTTTTATTTTACAACTCTCGATGGTTTTTCTGAGTTTCTAATTAGTTTCTTTATATAAAATTTTAATTTCCTCATTCATTATATGTCCTTTTTTCATACAATGGTCAGCTATATCCGAGGCGTCCAGATCTTGTTCTTCAATGCTCTACCATGTTCCATGAATATAGTGGAAAATTACATTAGAAGATTAAATAGAAATACTTATAAGGAAGATACTTATAATGAAAAAATCAAGGATTTGAAAAGTCTATTTATCCAAAACGATTACCCCATTAAATTTATCGATGATCTAATTTTTGATTACAATAAATTTAAAATAAAAGAAATAAGTACGGTCCAGAATAAAGTATTCATACCATATCTCAATGAAAACAGCATGATCCTAAAGAAAATATGTAATAATTTCAACATTAATATTGGTTTCACATGTAAGAATAAAATCAAAAATTTAATATGCATGAAAATTAATAGTAAGAATAATAAAGTGAAAATGAAATAAACAACAACATATTTATAAAAATAGTTGTTTTTTTTCCATTTTGAAGTTCACTTTTTTTTCTTTTTTACTGTGTAAATAATGATTCACCTAGCTCCATGCCTGATTTTCAAATTTGAATACACTTCAGATATTACTGTAACATCACAACTTATTATTTTACGATAATCAAATCATTTGTTTTAATAAAAGTGTGCACGTTGTACAAGATTTTAATAAAAGACCAAAAAAAAAAACTTAAAAAAATTAAGTGGCATCACGTGACTAGTATCAGCTACCCTTTCTCAAACGTTACTAGAAAATAAGAATTATGTGCCTAAAAGAAGAAAGCAACCAATTTCAGTAATAAGGCAGAGTCGATTGTGCTAATGGTAATGAGTAAAAGAAAGAACCACAAGAGGGTAGAGTCCAACTGATGCACAAATAAAATCGAGTTTGAGAGAAAACGATAAAAAACATTGAAAGTCATTGATATGGCAGTCAATATTATTCAAAGCAAAAATTTAAAATCCTCGGTAAGTACATGAAAAAAAAAGAAATTACAAAAGAAGGAATAAAAAAAACACTATCAAAATTATTTTATTAGTTCCATATGGCACATGCCTGCTGCAAAAACTATTTAGCAATGTAACGAATATTGTTCGATGTGTTCCCCATCGTGATGTTGTAAAATTTGCAAACGATGAACTGTGTTTAGCGGCTGACAGCAACTAATCCCCCATGATGCTTCACACATGTAGCGCAGTAGTTTCCTTTAACTCTGGCAAATTTGCAACAATTCCACGTATTCTTTAAATGGTCCCACAATCAGAAATCATATCGATTGAGATCCGGAACTCGTGACGGCCAGGTAATAGAAAATGCTCAACTAATTATTTGGCGATCGGTTAAATGTTGGCTATATGAAGTACCTAATTTGCGATCCAGCAGGAACCTTGTACACGCAAGTTATTGTCGCTGTTGAAGTCGGGGGTAGAACAAAATTCTGGAGCATGTCAAACATCTCAGGGCTGTCACAAAACATGTCTCAGAGATATTAGAAACAATTTCATCAAGAAGTATGGTCCGATGATAAATGTGGAAGTGATTCCGAACCAGACGACTTCAGGACAGTGCAGGGAAAGTTCCTAGAAAACATGTGGAATTTCCATGGCCCAAATGCGAGAATTCTGGGGGCTAAATGTTCCATTCAGACAAAAAAGTGCATCGTTCCACCACCATAGCACATCAACTTCCATCCTGGCAAGAGCAGTCGATGCTAAGCTGAGTCGTTGGTCCTTGACGGCAACTAGCAGCTAGTGGTTGTGGCTGATCTTGTGTAGAAAAACTGCACTATCTGCGGTAGAACCTTCCATACGATGACGTACGATATTTCTAACTGCTGTGACACTTCACATATACTATTGTCGCCAGAAACACGGATTTAATAACTATTCGACCGCAGCCGTCGCAACATCTTTAATAACTTCCTCAGGACAGGGTAACGATCCAGTGTCTCGAATCAGCACGTTCTTCGCAGCTTGGACAGACATTACATGTACACAGAACTTTGAATAGACCAAAGTTAATTACGATCACACTGTTTCTTGTTCCATTAATGTAGAAGAATATTATCAGAATTGTAATTATAATAATCTAATACTGTTGATAACAATAACATATATTTGCAATATTTTTTGTTTTCCTCATTACCTTTCTTTTTGTTTTATGTTTCTGGTTATGTATATTTCTATTGGCATGCCACATTCGTATAATGCATATTAATTCTTTTTTTAAAGTAACAGTAACTGGAGTTTTTCATCTTTGATTTGTAGAAGTTCCATTAGATTTAAGAGTATTTTTTTTTGAATCTTTGGAATTACAGAGCCACCCACTGAGGGGTTTGTAGTCCATATCAGTTGAAATTCCTTTTATTAAATTTTATTTAGCTAACAGAATTTGTAGTATGAAGTTTAATGTGGAATAGCCTCGAACGAATTAGAAGTTTATCAATTATAAAATATCACTAATTGAAAATCGATAATTTTAAGCATGGGGAAGATTATCTCAAGAAGATTGCAGACATTGACGTAAAAGTATCTATCAGAAGATAACGAAAACATTGAGAGGAATTGAAGAATCACTTCCCATCACAAGATTTAGGAAGGCTTTATACTAACATCAACCACTGAAATAAACAGTAAATAATTCACAAAATCAAAATTGAGCTTGAAATATCCTATCATCTTTTCAATATAAAATAAAGAAAAATGTTTCAGATATTTCCTTTTAAGCTACTTAAGCTATTGCTTGTATGATCCATGCTATCTTTCCTGATAAAATTGAAAATCGAAAATTTTCAGCAGGTGGAAGATTAACCCAGGAAGATTGTAGACGTTGTCCTTAAAGTATCAGAAGATAATGAAATCATTGACAGAATTGAATAATCACTTCCCATCACCAGACTTAAAGTAGAAGGCTTCATATTAACATCAACCACTAAAATATAGATATTTTACAAAAATAAGCTTAAAATCTACCAATATCTTTGAAATAATGAAAAATGCTTCAGATATTTCCTTTTAAGCTACTTAAGCTACTTAAGCTAATGCTAGTATGATCCATGCGTCAGCTATCTTTCTTGATAAAATGTAAGAGGAATTGTTAAAATTTACCTTTTTCTTACATTTTTATAAGCACTCAAATACCAGAAAAACTGAGACCGTCGCTTTCATTTCGAATACATGGCATCAAACTCCTGTATTAAAGGGTCCTTTACAACAATTGAAGTTCATTTAAGTACGGATATCCTGTAATCCTTTGTTGCTTATTCCATTGACGATCACGATTTAAGCGACTTTGAACGAGGTATGATAGCAGGTGCCAGAGATATAGGTAACTCTATATCGAAAATCACCACGAAAGTTGGATTTTTAAGTGCAACATTTTAAAGGATTTACCCTGACAATACATCAATATCTTGAAAGACATCTAGCTTGCGTCACCTCTGCTACCGACGAAAAACTTTGGACGATCGTGTTAGTGTCGTCTGGCATCCATTATAACAGCCGACTGCTATGTGGTACTGCAGTAGATGACAGAACAATTCAATGCTCTGGCCAGATATAGTACAATGCTCTATAGTCTACATGAATCAACGGACCACTCAGATCCAATTGAGAACGCGACTGTAATAGCTCTGCATCATATCTGGGCTCTGAACATCACCTCTGGAAACTACAAAAACATGTAGCCTGGTCCAACGAGTAGCGATCCAGCTATTTCGTGCAAATGGAAGATTAGATTTTGTGCAGATAGAATCCCTCGAGGCAATGGATCTGTATGCCACCAAGTGACAGTCCAGTGAGGCAATGATTTGGTTATGGTGTGGTTGTTTCTCGCTGGCACGCATTAGGATCTCTCATACATGCCGATTTAAAACAGATATTGAATACAGAACAAATCATTTAAATAAAGCCTTAAGCTTAAAAATCAAATTTTCATACCTTCATAGATAAAAAAAATACTATCTAATAATACAAAACTTTAGCACGACTATTGGCTACATATGGTAGTGAATTCTCAAGAATGAAGATTTACAAGTAATTTGTTTTAATTATTAATAAAAATGTTAGAAATTCACTCATGTATACAACTTCTATTTATACATTGTAGCTTATTTTTTATTCTTTGGTACTACAATTCAGTAAAGTTCGATAATAATCATCACCAGCTGCAACTTCTTTTATTAAATCTTACACACCCAGAATTAACTTTATTATTATTAATTTAATTTCAATCATTCAAAAAACTTATAAATACAATCACAATTTAAGAACGCAAATTTCAAAAAAAAAGAATAATTCCTAAGAAGATTGAAGGCGTTGACATAAAAATTACATATCTGTCAGACCATTACGCAATCATTTAGAGGTATTTTAGCATTCCTTCGCATAACCGGTTTTAAGATAGAAGGCATCATTCTATCATAAACTTTTCAAAATTAGAATTTTTAGAAAAATAAAATTTAGCTGAATGAAGCCTATTTCTTTTAAGTATTAATTTTGTAGTTACACAAGCAATCTTATTCTCTGTTCATTTTTCTTCAATTACATCTTTTCCTGTGTTTCTCTTGTTCACTATCTTTTCATTTAATTTTTTAATCTTTCTTTCTATGGTTTTATTACTAATCTATGAATATTATATTTTATTTCCTCTTTTTGTCTTTTTCTTTCATGTCACATTTCGATCTTTCCACCTATGATTTTACCACCAATCTATGATTAATCTTAATTTCATCTTTTTTGGTCTCTAATTTATTTATTTCACATACTTTTTTTAATGTTATTATTATTTTTATTATTCCTTACAACTCAGTAATCGTAATTCATTGATAGAAATTTGATTACTTTGAGTTATTTATCTCTTTAATTTAATATTTTTCTGCTTTCACTTTTCCTTCCTGTCAGATTTTAAACTGTCTTCCTACGGTTTTTCTGCTAATCTACGATTATAACCAATTTCATCTTTTTGTCCGTTTCTGTCATATCACATTTCAATCTTTTAATGGTTCACTGCTAATCAATGATTAATCTTATTTCGCTCTTTTTGCTCTTTATATATTCATTTATTTTTATGACTTTTACTATTACAGTCAAACTTGGATAATTCGAAAGTTGAAGGGATCAGAGAAAAAGTTCGAAATATCCAGAAATTCGAATTACATATATTCTCTGAAACAGAAGAGTTAAATCATCATCATGGTAGATCAATCCGTAGATTGGTTCTCAACATAACGTCTCCAGCCTTTACGGTCTTGTGCAGCCCTGCTCAACTCCACGTAGCACTGCAGATTCCTGTCTTTAAGGATGTTCTGTATGAAATGGGTCCTGGGGCGACCTCTTGTTCTTCTTCCATGGATATGGCCCTCCATGAGCTCGGCAAGTATTCCCTTATGTCGAAGCTGATGGCCAATCATTCCGTCTCTTCTCCTACGTATACCTGCCATCATAGTCCTCTTTTCACCAACTCTGTAAAGGACTTCCTCGTTTGTCAACAAATCAGTCCATTTAATCTTCTCCATTCTTCTCCATCCCCACATCTCAAGCGCCTCCAATCTCCTAACATCATTCCTCGTGATTGACCATGTTTCAGATCCGTACATAGCAGTACTCCACACAAACACCTTCAACAGTCTTTTCCTGGTATCCAGGCTAATATTTGATGATGTCAAAATGTTCTTTCTTCGGTAGAATGCACACTTTGCGTTTCCAATTCTGCTTTTTATCTCCATTTCAGAGGTACCATTCTGGGTCACTAGACTTCCTAAATATCGAAAAGACGTCACCTGTTCGAGGTTGTTGCCTCGAACCCGTACTCTGATCTCTTTGTAGGGCCCCTTGCCCATCATCATGACTTTTGTCTTTTTGTAGTTTATAATTAGGCCCCAGTGTCGTAAACAGCTGTCCATTCTCTCTAATACAATCTCCAGTTTCTTCACGCTATCCGCAAATACAGCAACGTCATCTGCATATCTAATCCAGTTTATCATCCTCCCATTAATCTTGATGCCAGTTGTTATTTTGTTGTTATTGATGGCCTCAAATGCTGCCTCTAAATAAATGTTGAATAGTAAAGGCGACAATACACATCCTTGCCGTACCCCTTTTCTAATCTTAGCACTTGCCTTCTTATCGCCTATTTTTATCAAGGCCTCCTGTTCCGCATATAAACCGTACAACAATCTTCTATCACGCCAGTCCACTCCCTTTAGTTTTAAAATTTTGAACAGTGTAGTCCAGTCTATACTGTCAAATGCTTTCTCTAAGTCCAAGAAGGCAACAAAAGTATCTCTGTTTCTATCTCTTCTTCTTTCCACAATCTGTCTAACAGCAAATATTGCCTCTCTGGTTCCAACGCCTCTCCTAAAACCAAACTGATCTTAAAGAGTTAAATAAAAAAGATTAACTCCACGATCAAAGATTTAGCACACAAACTTTATCGAAGAATACTGCTATATTTTTTTTATTAAAGCAAACATTTTTTATTAGCTTAATTATTCATCACTTTAAAAAAAAAGGAAGGTATTTTTAATTGCTTCATTGAATGTAATCTTTGAGTCATAGCATATGATTCCAACCTATCAATTGATACAAAAATAGAAAAATATCCCTCGCTTTTGTTTTCCCTCAGAAAGACCGTTAAAATAAATAAAGCACCTTAGCTGAGAATAGTCTCAGGAACAATTTTTACTGTTATATTTTAAGGGCAATCGTACGAAAAATTCGAATTATCCAAATAAAATTCGAATTATCCACGATTTTTCATCATTATTCTAATATAGAATTCTAGGGACCGAGCAAAAAATTCGAATTATCCTGAATCACGAATTAAACAAGTTCGAATTATCCAAGTTTGACTATTTTATTATTATTATTATTATTATCCCTTATCGCTTATCCAACTTCTAGTAATTATTTTTTTTTTATTTCTTTATTCAATTAACTGTTTTCCTGTGTTCCCCTTGCACAATTTTCTTTCGTCTTATAGTTTAATCTTTTTCCTTGTGGTTTTACTACCAGTCTATGATGATTAGTAATTTTATTTCTTCTTTCTCTCAAGTCACAATTCCGTCGATCTTTCTACGGTTATATTATGATTTATTTTAATTCGCTTTTTTTATTCTTTTTGTATATAGTCTATATTACTAAAATCTTTTATTTCTCTGTCTGTGTGTCTGTCTGTGTGTCTGTCCGGCGCAGTTTTCTGTGAGAATGAAAAATAGAAAGAATTTCTTCAATGAAACATCCGCGACAGAAATCGAACCTGCAACCTTCTGATCCGAAGTCAGACATCTTACCCATTAGGCCATGGGAACTACAACACTCTTCATATTGCCTTTTTCACTTATTTGTCAAAACTGAACTGACTTTGACTGAAAAGTAACAATCTATATTACTAAAATCTTTTATTTCTCTGTCTGTCTGTCTGTCTGTCTGTGTGTCTGTCCGGCGCAATTTTCTGAGCGAATGGAAAATAGAAATAATTTTTACAATGAAACATCCGCGACAGGAATCGAACCTTCAACCTTCTGATCCGAAGTCAGATGCCTTATCCATTAGGCCATAGGGACTACAACTCTCTTCATATGGTTTTTTTTACTTATATCTCCTTTGCTTTCCCCCATCAATAAGGAATGTATTCAATTTTTTTTTGAATCTCAAGATTGTTTATTTATTTCACATCAGTCAGTTTATTTGTAATTCGAAACTGACAATTAGAACAATAATTGCCGAAACGTTGCAATATTTTAAATATTCTTACTTAACCGAATCCTATGTGATATTGAAAAATATGTGGGTGTACACGCCAGATGTTGGAGTAAAGAAAACAGAGTCAAGAAAGAGAGAAGCGCTCTTTTTTTGAGATGGAATACCGAAAAAATCACTATTTGCAACTCAAAAACCATCAATAAATATAACTCAAACGTCACTGAAAAGTGACAATCTATATTACTAAAATCTTTTATTTCTCTGTCTGTCTGTCTTTCTGTCGGTCTGTCTGTCCGGCGCAATTTTCTGAGCGAATGGAAAATAGAAATAATTTTTACAATGAAACATCCGCGACAGGAATCTAACCTGCAACCTTCTGATCCGAAGTCAGATGCCTTATCCATTAGGCCATAGAGACTACAACTCTCTTCATATCGTTTTTTGACTTATATTTCCTTTCCTTTCCCCCATCAATAAGGAATGTATTCAATCTTTTTTTTGAATCTCAAGATTGTTTATTTATTTCACATCAGTCAGTTTATTTGTAATTCGAAACGAACAATTAGAACGATAGTTGCCGAAACGTTGCAATATTTGAAATATTCTTACTTAACCGAATCCTATGTGATATTGAAAAATATGTGGGTGTACACGCCAGATGTTGGAGTAAAGAAAACAGAGTCAAGAAAGAGAGAAGCGCTCTTTTTTTGAGATGGAATACCGAAAAAATCACTATTTGCAACTCCAAAACCATCAATAAATGTAACTCAAACGTCACTGAAAAGTGACAATCTATATTACTAAAATCTTTTATTTCTCTGTCTGTCTGTCTGTCTGTCCGGCGCAGTTTTCTGTGAGAATGAAAAATAGAAAGAATTTTTTCAATGAAACATCCGCGACAGGAATCGAACCTGCAACCTTCTGATCCGAAGTCAGACATCTTATCCATTAGGCCATTGGAACTACAACTCTCTTCGTATTGTTTTTTTGACTTATCTGTCAAACCTGAACTGACTTTGACTGAAAAGTAACAATTGTAATAAAAAACAAAGTCAAAAAAGAAAGAAGCAGTACTTCATTAGGTACAGTACGATTCTCCCGCTGATTCTAAAAGCAGTCGTGGATTGAGAGAATATAGACATCAAAAATTAAAATAAAAAAAAAAACTTTAAAAAAATTTTAGTTTTATTTTACTTGATGTAATTTGTGTGTGTGTGTGTTTTTTTTTTTAATAAATAACAAATTGTTTTCCGTTACATACGCGAGGCTTCCGGAGTGAAGCGACGGGTAGCCGACTAGTTGTAATTAAAAAGAAATTCAAAAAAGAAAGACGCAGTATGTCATTAGATAGAATACTTAGAATTCAGTATTTGTAACTTAAAAACCACTGAAAAGTATCAATTGGAATTGGATAAACGAGATGAACGAGAGTGTCGATAACATCAATCGAATGATAAGTCTAAGAATACAAGGAGAGACTACAGAGCATACAATACAAGTGCGAATAAAATTGACACTTCTGATAATCCATCACACGAACATCTCTGTATGCCCAAGTGTCTGAACGCATTGAATCTCAGCGGAATTCCTCAACATCGTTTGTCATTGAAGATTGGATCTCCAATAATATTGTTGCGAAACATCAATCCCAAGTTTGCATACTGCAATGGAACTCATCTTAAATGCTGCTCATTCGATAATGATCTCATAGAAACCGAAATTATAACAGAACTCACAAAGGAGATTTTGTTTTCATCCATAGGATGTCTATGGAACCATGCGGTAATCTACTTCCATTCACTTTCACAAGAAAACAATTTCCGATCAGACCTTCTTATGCGATATTTATCAATAAAGCTCAAGGACAAACTCTAAATAAAGTTGCCATATAATTGGAAAACGTTGTCTTAACTCACATACAACTTTAGGTCTTTGAGTCACAATTCAACAGAATTTGGTTATCTTCACTCTAAAGAATACTCACAATCAATTTGTTGCGAAGAATTTCGTATACAAGCTATGATCTTCATTTATCATCTATATCAACTAACGTCCGTCTGAAATCTCTTCTTCAAATATCTATATCGAACAATCTGATGGCCTAGCTAATAGATATAGATAATATTCACTATTTGTAACTCAAAAACCACTGAAAAGTATCAATTGGAATTGGATAAAAAAGAACAGAAAAAAAAATAATCACTATTTCTATTAGGTAGAATACTGAAAAATCGCTATTCGTTATTCAAAAACAATCACTATTTCTAACTCAAAAACCACTGTAAAGTATCAATGGAAATAAAAAAAAGAGACTCAAGATAGAAAGAAGCACTATTTCTATTAAGTAGAATACTGAAAGCTCACTATTTGTAGCTGAAAAGCGACTGAAAATTGTATCTATATTACGAAAATCTTTTATTTCTCTTTCGATCTGGTGCAATTATTGTAATTTATAAAAATAGAAATAGTTTCTACAAGTTATCTACTGGAATCCAACATGCAACCTTCTGCTCCGAAGTTAGACGTCTTAGGCATTAGACCACAAGGATTACATTCTAATCTCTATAAAAAATAAAAATA
>JAFIDM010067899.1:0-27089 GCA_023159025.1 Thereuonema tuberculata
TAATAATAATAATAATAATAATAATAATAATAATAATAATAATAATAATAATAATTACTTCGTGTTTAAAAAATAAAATTCTCCTTTGCTCTTCATTTTTTTTTTTTTTTTTTATACTATTATTTTTATGACATTAGCTTTATAGTACTTTTAAAAATAACTATTTCTAACTAATCTGTCAATTTAACCCTTACTTTTTTTCATTAGGTAGTAACGAACTTTTTTATTGAAATGAAGCAGTTATTTTTAAGTTAAAATTAGGATTTTTAAATTTGATTACATTCTCAGATATTACTGAATGGGATAAAAAATGAGACCATTATTTTGGCGTTATTGATTGTTTGTTGTCAAGTATTAGGCTACGAGTTTTTTTGCCGAAATTTTTTTAAAACATTTCTTTTTTAATTTTTAATTTTCCACCAAGTACGAATTGAAGCTTACATTTAAGTCAAATATGAAATAATGGCTAATTAATTTGCAGGTATCAAAATAATTTTGGACTTCGTTCCAAATCACAGTAGTAATCTTCATGAATGGTTTCTTAAGAGTCGTCAGAGGGAAGAACCCTATAGCGATTACTACATTTGGAAAGATGGAAAAGGACCAGACAAGAAACAGCCACCAAATAACTGGGTGAGGAAAACAGAAATCTATTAATATTTATTAAATTAACTTATTAGGAAAAGTGTATGATTACGGCTATCAAATATTTTTCTTCTATTTCTCAAACATCAATTCTTAGTTCAACTATTTTTTTTTCGAGACGACGAAATGTGCACTTCTATTATTATGATGTTTTTCTCTTTCTTTATTATTTTTTTTTTAATTTAATTTAGAAGCTACTTATTTTAATGATGTAAAGCACTATAAATAATTTTCTTCCAATTTTCAGATTTTTTTTATGTAAAAATAAATTAAATTCGATCTTAAAAAATCTTTCAATTTATGTTCGTTAATGAAAATTTCTAAATTGAATAATCATGCATTAAAGTAATCTATTTAATCTTTAATCATGTCCTTCAAAAAAGCAGTATTACAATAAACTCGCAATCTTATATTAAACTTTAGTTTTCATTTTTGCGTTTTTTATTTTTTCTTCTAATTTTAAATATTGTTTTATTTTTTTAAAGCTTGTTTATTATTCTATAGATTTGAAAAAAAAAAAAAAAACATTAAGTGAACGTTAATTATTTAAGTTAATTATTTATTTATTAGCTTCTTATAAATTATAACTTACATTATTTGGTCTTTGTTGAATAATTTATTTTATCATTTGTTTATTATTGTTATTTAATAATAATTTCAGTTGAGTGTATTTGGGGGATCCGCCTGGACTTACGATGATGTTCGTGGACAGTTTTATTTCCATCAGTTCCTTAAAGAGCAACCAGATCTTAATTACAGAAACCCTGCTTTACGCAAAGAAATGGAGGTAAGAAATTAGCTTTTGAATTTTTTATAAAAAAATAAATAAATAAATAAATATAGACAGCACCAACTGAAACTGTAATTTCAAAAATATCTGTAACCAAAACTTTTCAGACGAAACAAAAAAGAAAAACTGATCATTGAAAAAGATCTAGCTTTAAGTTTGAGGATAATAATTTTTTTTTTATTTTGTCTATTCTTTAAACGAAAAGATTTTTCTGTGACTGCGATTTTCAGCCTTGCTTCTGAAAAGCCGGTTTTCGAAAAACAAAATCGGGATATTTTTGAAAATACCATTTCAAGCAGTATTTATTCAAAATATTACTTTCTTTATTTTTATTAAATTAATGGTTATGGATGAAATTAGATTAAAAAAAAAGAAGAGAGATTCAGAGCATTTCGATTAATAGTAATACAAATATTGCTTTGTAAAACACTACACTTTATCCCCAAACAGAACGTGATTCGTTTCTGGTTGGACAGAGGAGTGGATGGCTTTCGAGTAGATGCGTATCACTTTACCTTTGAAGACATCCGGTTGCTGGACGAACCACTGTCACATGATCCTGATGCTTTACCGGTAAGTTTTAAGAAGAATTTTATTATTATAATTATTTCTTATTTATTCAGTATAATAATATTTTTAGTCGGAAAGCAAGTAAGTTTATTACTTCAGTAATATTGGATAATATATAATGAATATAAATATTTCGTTCATAATTTACGAACTTATTAGTTAAATTCTCCTCATTGATCGTAGGATATTTATATTTAACTTTTAATATTTAGCCTAATTAACTAATCCTACCATGTGGCTCGTTAACATTGTTACTGATAAGTTCTCAGTAAACATCGCTATCTAAAAATCCAACTCGGAAACTTAATAATCTTGAACAGGGGAAATGAAGAATGCACATTTTTCCTAAATATGTATTCTTTTATTCCACCTTTTCATGTTACATTTCCCGCACGTGAAACTGTCCTACTTACTAATCTTATTCTAAATCGAAAAGTATATTCAAATTTTTAATTCGTTTCATTCAACGAGATTTGGAATATAAAACATAACGCTAACAATGTCTAAAACTAAAGCATTTGTTTTCATGATATCAGAATAATCAGACAATAATTGTAGTACGCACATGAGAGCAACGGCTACTGCCAAAATGTAACAGTCTTGCCAATATGTTAAATCTTTAACTCAGAGTTTAATCAGCATTAATATAGCATTAATGCTACAAAATACCTCTTATTTTTTTTCGTTTGATGCATATGGTTTTTTAATAACTTTATATTCTTCTGAAAAATTTAAATTATTTACAATATTTGCCATGTCGAGTAATAAATAACAAACAATAATTAAATAAATAATAAATAATAATAAGTAATAATAATAATAATAATAATAATATATTTTTTTTCAGAATGAAAGCGGATATCTCAGCCATATCTACACACAGAACCAGCCCGAATGCCTTGATTTACTTGCTGATTGGCAAAAGATTCTGAGAAGTTACGAAGCAAAAGACAATCATCACAGGTTTGTTGATACCCTATTTGCTAGAATTATACATATCCATCACGCTTTAACAAAAGATCCCTAATATATATGAATTACAAATCAATTGATATGAATAAAAATGTTTGTGGGCAGAAAAAAAAAAATGCATTACGATATTTTTCGATGAACGAATTTTATAAAATTGAGAATTTATTTATAGTTAAACAGCAAGCGCTTTATTATAGAAATGATCGAAATAATTTACTGATTCTAAAAGAATTTTCATTTTTTTCAAGGAATTTCTTTGCAAGTTACGAATACAAAAATTCCTCAATGTTCCATTTATTGGAGTCGATTTATTTCTTGTAATAAATATTTGAGTAATAAATGAAAATAAGTATTTTTCACTTAATGTTAAAATATTTTTCAATGTAATTGCACTAAAAAGTAATTTCATGAATTGATTCCGAAGCATCAGTCTATTTAAACGATTAATTTAAATGTCACATTCCTTACATAATTTTTACATTCTTTATTCTTTCTTTCTTAGATTGCTAATGTTAGAAATTTACCTTCCATTAAATGATCTGATGAAATATTACGGCAACTCTACTCAGCCTCTGTCCGATTTCCCCTTTAATTTTGAACTGATCAACCTCAATAACAAATCCTCAGCCCTTGATGCTCATAGGCTAGTGTCAGGGTGGCTGGATGCCGTTACACCAATCGGCAAATGGTCTAATTGGGTGGTAAGTGTCATTAAGTATATTTACTTATTTTATTTATCCGTTGCTTACTCAATTGGAAATCCTTACGTAGAGACATTGTACAGCACTCATTAAAAAGAATTCTTTTTACCATAAGAAGGTAATAAGGATGTGAGACCTATTGAAGTGTGGCACGTCTCAATAATCAGCAGAACTGATTTCCTTGTGGTTCTTTGCAGCAAAAGACATCAAGGCCGAAGAAAGAGTTAAGAATTAGAAAAGAACGTCTGTCACTATTTTTAAAATTTAGAGAATCTAAAGCTTTTTCCCCCTAAACTTACAAGATATTTTTTTTCAACACAAATTAGAATATTTTTTATGCCACGAAAGTAACTCATATAAATAAACATAAATAAATAAGTATTAAACAATACATTAAAAGTAAAACAACTATTGATATATTATTAAGGATGAAGTTCACAAACAAAACAATGAAATAAAATAAACGCTTCAAGCCCACACTATTTAACTATATACTATTATCTACAAAATGGGATTAACGTGTTGTCAAAACTATTTAGAGGGGACTGGCTAGAGCTGAAGATCCAGTAGAATGGTGAAACAGCTGTACTCTAGTTCCCCTCATAAAAATGAATCTGAAAAGGCATTTTGATTGTTTATTCTTGTGTTGGGCCTAACAGTCATTTCTAAATATATACTATTATATATTTTATTTTTCACATTTTCTTATTGATTTTTTTTTTAAGTATGAGCATAATAGAATCGATCGGCTAATCGATACACATTGAAGCCGATTCGTTATTTTTCAGTTAATAGATTAGTTACAAATTATATAGTATGATTCATACTTAGCAGACCTTTAAGGCATTACATTTTGTTTTGAGATTTTCATGCTTTACATTAAAACTCTTTATTAATTAAAAAGAAGTGTTTTGTTTTTTTTTAAAAAAAAGTATAATGTATCTTTTTTTTAGATAAATCTTTTCTGTATAAATATAGTCAATTCTCATTAACCCCGAAGGTTACGTTCCTAGAAAGGACTCCGCGCTAACGGAAAACGCGGTTACTGAGAAATTGCTCTAATGAGAAAAATGAACTTAGGTTCCCGCGGATGCTCTTCCCTTCCCGATGCTACCGAATTTCGAAAACAAGTCAAGCACTTATCCATTTAAGTTAATGCAACGCTTTTATGCTTAGAGGCACATGCTGAAACACTGTCATTATGCTTCAATTATTTATTATTGAATTTAATAAATTAATCACAAAGACAATAAAAAAAAAATACTGACAATCCGTAGAATGTTATTAGGAAGAAGTAGAGACTTGTTAACATAACAGAAACCGCGAGAACAACACTGCAGCTTCCTTTGGTGGAGCTCGTGTCGACGACGCTGCCTATAGGTCTCTCAGAATTATATCGCTACTGCGCATGGCATGTGTCTTTCTATATTATATTTTTATATTATTTACTAAACTGTTAATAGTTCTAAATGTATAGAAATTAAAGTATGCTTATTGTTAATTTAATTTTAAATACTCTCTTTTTGAAATGTTCCGAATGTGTTGAAAGAAATTCAATTATATTATATTAAAGTTTTTTTCTAAAAGCTCAAAAATCGATATAAATATTTACCTTTTAGAAAACTTTGAAGTAAATTTGATTTTAATAAGTGTTTTATTGATTTTCTTTGAAGTTGGGAAATCATGACCAGCCCAGAGTTTCATCTCGAATTAATCCACAATTGAAAGACGGTTTGAATATGTTGACTATGCTCTTACCAGGAACTGGAATCACTTATTATGGGGAAGAAATAGGAATGGAGAACATTGAAGTGTCGTGGGAAGATACTCAAGACCCCGCTGGAAAAAACGCAGGAAAAGTGAGTGATCGTGTTTAATTATTTTTTTTAAAACATACAACATTAAAAAATTCATAAATTTTAATATTGTAGCTATACTATTATTATCTCTTTTTTATAACGCAATTTACTTTTACAGGATCGTTACAAAAAGTTTTCTCGCGATCCTCAAAGATCTCCAATGCAATGGAACCAGGACAAAAATGCAGGATTCTCATCAGCTGCAAAAACATGGCTGCCTATCAACCCAGATTACGAAACCATAAATGTTGAGGTAAATCCAATCTTAAACATTTTTTTAAAATAAAAAAGTCATCAGCATTAATGAAAAACTTGCTACGTTAGAAATTAAACAAAAATCAAAAACTAAAATCCTTATATGAATAAGTTTTAAAACAACAAACAGGAAAAACTAATCCCTCTTTATATACATATGACTTGTAATATAATTTAAAGTTTAAAATTTAAAAGCAAATTGTAATTTTTTTTTCTATATATTTGTTTTAGACTGAATTGGCTGCAGAACGTTCCCACTTGAAAGTGTACATGGATTTGCTTCGGCTGAGAAAAGAGCCTACGATTATGAGAGGCAGTGTTCAATTCCCGTTAGTCTCTGAATCCCTATACACTTCTCTTCGCATGCTAGAAAACCACCTTGCCTATCTGACTGTGATAAATTGGAGCGATGAACCACAAAATGTAGATTTCAGCAAAGCATTAATTTCGGGATTTCAGTTCCCTGATAAAGGCGTTGTTGCTATTGCCAGCACTAACATACCAGATGAGTCATTATACCTTTCGCAAAGAATTGTGTCTTTGAATGATTTGAATCTTGGCCCTTATCAGTCACTAGTGATTAAGTTCAATCCGATTTATGAATAAGCTAACATTAAATATTAGCCCAATAAATTATAGTTCTAAAGATTTCTTAAAGAACCCAACGGTAGAAACATTCTATCAGTATATCACAATCACTCTTTTTTTTATTTTCGTTCTTGCACAGGAGCATCTGTATTACGTTTTGAACAGAATGCATTGTCTCTTACTTTTCTATAGCAATTAGCTTATTCTTGATACAGGGTTGCTGAAAAATTCCACTTACTCAGGAAACACATTAGATTTAAGTAAAACTTTTTAGATAAATAGTTTGAATAGTTCTAGTTGTCGATGTTTAAGAAGAATTACTGGCCAATCTTGGCTTTGATCTGTGATAATAATAGTAAGCAGGAGAATGTATGTATTTGCCTTGTGCGTTTAAATACAAACAGGAAAAATTTGGAAAGAAAAGGAATTATGGAGTAATAACATGAATTACTTTCTGAATAAGTTTCAGACGAATTAAAATTATTTTCTGTTCAATCAAAATTTTGCTAATTGAATTAAAATAACACAATTAGCTACAACGAGAAATGCTTAAAAGTTCTTTGCATTTACTTATGAGATATTCATAGAAATGGAAGAAAATCTCACGAGGTTGAAAACCGATTGAGATAGTATTTATAAAAAAAACTTATATTTAATAATATTTATTTAAATGTACTTGAATTATTGTAATCCAGTTATATTTATTTTTGTAACCAAGAAAAAGTAGAAAATAAATTATATTTTTGGAAAAGTACTTGTTTAGTTTTTGAAGTGATTGAATTTATTTCTTTAAATGTAGATAGTAAAAAGTGAAATTAAAATATAAAAGTCAATTAGAGATTAGTAAAGAATGAAATGGATTTATAGTAAAAGTTTGCTTCCCAAGTAATTAATAAAAGTTTACCCACCAATAAAGAAACAATCTGAAGGGTTTATAAATAAAAGAGAATTAAAAAGCGCTTATATCCTCTGATTTAACTAATTTTAATGCGTATATAGTTCTGAAGGTAGCAGTTAATTTGATAACAATTCACAGTTCATTATTCAAGGCGAATTAAAAATACGAGTAAAATATCCTTATTGTGCTGTACAGGAAAACAATAATAGGAGTCCTACGACACAATATACAATATAATTCAAAATAACACGGTTCTTTAAAACCTCCTGTTTTTCCAAGCGCTTCTGTATCTTACGTCGCATCCTACCACTACTAATATGACAGTTTTATTTTAAGTGTCGCGTCACGACGTATATATTTCGTTGGTTTTATTATATCGCTATGCGATGGCTAAACGTAGAAGAAGGGTAGGCTATAGAAATAGCTTCGTTCTGTTTTCGTGAGTAAATACGTTAAATATTTTCGTAAGTACCCACAAGAAATTTTCCAGATTGGAGGGTCAAAATACATTGGCAAAACATAAGGAAAAAGTATAAAGCTTTTTATGGTAATTATTTTATGTATTTTGCCTCTTTTATTATTTTTGTAATATTTTAATTTTTTGAATCTGTTAGTTTTTATTGAGAGAAAGAATTATATGAAATTATATTAAAATTAAAAAAAAATTGTAGTGGGATGGATGGGAAGCGGGAATTTACTGTGTGAACTGAGAGATGTTTGCTAAATGAGTTTTGAATAGAAGTGCTCTTATTCGAGAGTTAGGAGATACCAACGAGAACAACATGGCAACGGGTATCAAAATATCTTGCAGAAATAATTTTTACTTATTGATTTACTTAGGAATTAAACAAAAAGTTGTACAAATGAATGGTAAAAGAACAGAGCTGACTTGTATGTTTCTATTTTCACTGACCGTTATGTTTCCCAATTGATTCCACTACCAGAATTTGTTCCACTTGTCAGTGGCAGTCCTACCTAAGAGACGTCAGGAAATTTTAAATGCTGCCCATACGAGTAAAAGATCTAATTTATTAAAAGCTTCAGTAAAATTGTTCCGTAAGTGAAAAATATACCGTTTTGGACAAATAAATGAAGACAATCTTTTTAATTTCATTCATATGAATTAGAAATGATGAAATCGGATGATTATTCACGATATTGTCTCGTAACTTTGAAAGGCTTAAGAGATTATAGATAAACTTAATTATACTTTAATTTCAAATTATTTTTATTTTTTTAATAAAAAGCAAGTAATGCAAAACTGTCGTTCTTTCTTTATTCCTATGTAAGCTACAAAATTTTAGGGCTAGCTCAATTTTTTTTTCAAATTTTTTTCCCAAACAATCTCAATTCCATTTCTTCCAAATAGTTTAATTTATTCGTTTGTTGGTTTTGATGAAAGTGTATCCAATTCCGCCAGTTCTATGCTATAAAGTAGATAAAGATTGGTAAAGGCGATGCTAATTGGAATAATTCAAACATAACAATGGTCACAATGAGAATCACAATGTTACTTTTACGTGTGTTGCACATAGCAACTAATCAAAAAATAGCCGACAAACCTGATTAAAAATAAACAAATTTAATGAAGCCTAAAATAATACAAAGCGACCTAGGTTTCGAATTGTCTCGCAATTCATTAACAAGCAAAGTTAAAAAAAATTCTTTGCTACATGGTTTTATACAATGAAATGATGCCAAGGATGTCATCATCCTTGATTTACATATTGCAACGTAAGGATGTAGTAGTACGCTCCTAGCGGCGGCTTGCTCCATACTGGGACTTCTCTTGCTGGGGTGTCACTGGAAACGAAGTCGGGACATCCAACTTTTATCTAGAAAGTGTTGACGAACGATCCGACGAATCTCGTTGATATCTTGTTAGTGGAATAAGCTGGCAGGAACAAAGGCGATCTGAAAATAAACTTTTAAAAGAATAAAAGAATTTAGTAAAAAATCTGTCGGTCTTTTTTTTTAATTTTCTGTCGGTCCCATCATGGTCGAATACGGACTTTTTTCAAGGGCTAAAAAGAAAGAGAGGAAAAAAAGAACTGCAAGGAAGAAATAATTAATCTCATATAACAAAGAGGAGGAAAAGACGAAGGAAGATAAAAAAAAAAAAAAAAAACCAGAAAGATTTTTAATAAACTCTTTTATTCTTTTAAAAGTTTATTTTCAGATCGCCATTGTTCCTGCCAGCTTATTCTACTAACAAGACATCAACGAGGTTCGTCGGTTCCGTTCATCAACACTTTCTAGATAAAAGTTTTGTCGGTCTTGTGAAAGATGTGAGAAGTTAGGGATTGGGAACGCGAATTAGTAACTTCATTGGCGTTACTAATTCCAGCGTTCTGGTCTGGTCGACACGGGGCGTTGGTGAGCGTTTTCGTTTCGACAATGCTCTTTCCTTTATTTTACCTATAAGAATGTCTGGGAGCAAAACTAATGCGCGTTGTCAACGCTCTCGTGTAGAGCAGAAAAGTTTTGGACGTTAGCAATGCGGCGTTTTGAACGTTAGTCTAGATAGCCCTAAATCAAATGAATATATAGGTTGGGTATTCACAATGCGAAATGCCGAAATTACTAAGTGTTCTTGCCTTGAGGCACTGTCAAACATTGGGAGGTGTCTTGACTACTTATTGTCTGTTCTACATTTCATTTATATGTAGTCAAACTGAATTTTCTCTCATTTCTCTTCAACTCCACCATATCATGTATTCCAAACTCCGAAACTTTATCGGCTCGAAGCATATCGGATTAGCGATGCCTATCAAAGTAATATGGAATAGAACAAAATTTCATTAACATGCAATACCGTTTCAAATCCAATGCCATTTTTCAAAGGCAATTGTATGAAACATAAGCAAAAGAATTTTCGCCCTACGTCAAACATTAAACGAACAAATAAGATCCCATAACACTTAATTCTTTCTATCATGTCTTTTATTTGCCATATCGGCATAGACATATACAAAAACTCACTTTAAGTACATTACGTAACTTATAATAACCTGCCATATTTAAATAGTAACCAATTGCCAACAGAACGTAAGTTTAACTTTTGATTATTTAATTATTATTATTTGAATAAGAGATATTTGAATAAGAGATAATAAACATAGTCTATTAACTGTATTCAAAATTTCCATAATATCTATCAATCTCTCTATCTATCTATCTATCTATCTATCTATATATATATATATATATATATATATATATATATATATATATATAAAGGGTAATCTATCTATATACAGTGCAACTTGGATAATTCGAAGCTGAAGGGACCAGTACAAAATTTCGAATTATCCAAGACTTCGAATTAAACAAGTTACATTTTTTAACTTTAATTTCAGGTCCACTGAATGCTTGAAAAGATTATTCTGTCAATAAGTAAATATTTATTCAGAAAGATCATGGTATGAAAGACATAAACACTATATGTATGTAAACAAAATAAGATTTATATTACCTAAGCTACAGTACATATTACATTCAATACAGAAAATTATAGTTTTTCAAAAAAATTGTGCAATGTCTGATTGTTTTGTAGAATTCAGTCGCTTAAGGTTAGCAAAATCATCAAGCAAGTTTAGTGAACGGAAAACAGCTTCACTTACGTTGGTTTGTCCTTCAATGTACCGACGAAATTCGGCGCTATCCCATACTCGTTGGCGATTCGGCATTTCTTCTTCACACCCTTTTCCACTTCGCGAATGACGGCGACCTTTTCAGCGAACGTTAAATTCTTGTACACGCGGGGTTTACTGAAAGACATGGTGACACTGACAGCAGGAAGATCGAATGGCGTCTGAAGCGTCACGTGTCGAACGGTGGCGGAAAGGGGATTTCAGTTGTCAAGTGTCGAATTTCTTAACGATGTAACGCCGAAAAGTCGTTATGGTTCGAAATTTTTTATAAAAAACTTCGAATTAAGGAAGTTGAACTTCGAATTATCCACGATTTTTTAACATTGATTTAATAAGAAATTCAAGGGACTAAGAGAAATCTTCGAATTAACCACGATTTCGAATTAAAGACGTTCGAATTATCCAAGTTGCACTGTATATATCTAGGGTCAAACTTGGATAATTCGAAGTTGAAGGAACAAGAGAAAAAGTTCGAAATATCCAAAAATTCGAATTACATATATTCTCTCAAACAGAAGAGATAAATAAAAAAGATTAACTCCACGATCAAAGATAACATAAACTTTATCTAAGAATAATGCTAAATTTTTTTTTTCATTAAATCAAACATTTTTTACTTGCTTAATTATTCATCACTTTAAAAAAAAGTCAGGTATTTTTAATTGCTTCATTGAATGCAATCTTGAGTCATAGCATATGATTCCAACCTATCAATTTATACAAAAATACATTCCAACCTTCGCTTTTGCTTTCCTTGGAAAGTCCGTTAAAATATTGGGTGAGTGCAAAAGTTCTATCCGTTTTTATTACCATAAAGAAGAGCAAATAAACGCAAAATGAACAGTACCTATTATTGTGCATAATCCCCATTGCTATCTAGGACCTCTTGCCATCTTTCTGGTAGGAGATGAATCCAACGGCGGTTAAATTCCGGCGGTTTCTAGTCAAAAAAGTCTTGGATGGCAGTTTTCACAGCAACAAGATCATCAAAGATTTTCTGACTGAAGGAATTGTTCAACGCACGAAATAGGTGATAGTCAGTTGGTGCAAAGTCAGGAGAGTAGGGAGGGTGAGGTAAAACCTCCCAACCTAAACCCAGTAACTTTTGGCGAGTGATGACAGCAGCATGTGGCCTGATGTTATCGTGATGAAGGATAACACCGCGACGATTGATGAAACCTGGCCGCTTTGCTATCAAATTTGAATTTGAATGCAGCCTGTCTAACTGTAGACAGTAGAAGGCCGCACTGATGGTTTGATTGAGTGGAAGGACCTCCCAATGAATTATTCCCTGCACATCCCACCACACACTCAATAACACCTTCTTGGGATGAAGTTCAGCTTTCGAAGTCGATGCAGGTGGATCAGAAGGACGACACACGGTCCTACGACGCTTTACGTTATGGTACATAACCCACTTCTTATCTTCTGCCACAATTCGTGTCAAGAATGCGTCATTTCTGTACCGGTAAAGCAAGGAAACACAAGTGGCGATTCGGTCATTCCGTTGCTTAGCTGTCAGGTTATGTGGAACCCGACGATCCAACTTTCTCGTAAAACCCAACTTAACCAGCCGTCTCTCGAGCGTTGTCCGGTGTACGTTGAAGGTCTCTGCTAATTCTTGCACGGTTGGGTTCGGGCTGTTCCTTATGGCTTGGTCAATATCATCCTCTCCAACGTGTGACGGCCGTTCACTCCTAGCTTGATCTTGGCAGCTTCTGTCTCCTTCCCTAAATTTACGAAACCATCGACGACATGTGCTTTCGTCTATTGCATCCTCCCCATAAACTTGACGAACATTGCGACATGCTGCGGCTGCCGAACTCTTTTTATCGAACTCGTATAATAAACAATGTCTTATATGCTCCTTCTCGCTTTTCATGTTACACCCTCTGATATTTTTTTGAGATGATTAACTTTGTGAGACACGATGCATTTATATGTGAGGCATCCACACGTTTGATTGGCAGACGATTTGCGTCATTACATTGTCATGAAAGACAGCAATTCCGTTGCAAATTTTCATATCCAAAAACGGGTAGAACTTTTGCACTCACAGTACAGTAATAAGTACTGTATCTTAGCTGAGAAAAGTCTCAGGAACAATTTTTACCGTAAGATTTTAAGGACAATCGTACGAAAAATTCGAATTATCCAAAATAAAATTCGAATTATCCACGATTTTTTAACGATTTTTTTTACCACGATTCTTATTTTAATACAGAATTCTAGAGACCGAGCAAAAAATTCGAATTACCCAGAAATTCGAATGAAGCAAATTCGAATTATCCAAGTTTGACTGTATATACACTCATTACCAAAAAAAAACGACTCACCTAGAAGGAGTTGTCCGATTGTAATGAAATTTCATAAGCAAAGGCATTGGGACCGCCCATGCAAATGATTAAACTTTGGTGTCCAATGAATGAATAGCGAGAGCTACAGCGCATCAGAACTGCGCACTCAGCAGGTGTATATAAGAAGCAATTCTCAATCTGATGGTAAAAATTTCTGTTGCATTGCGAGCTAGGATACCTTTCAACGACTGAAAAAATGCCTCGCCGCAGGATTCGAGTTCATTACGTGCAACTGTCAGAGTTTGAAAGAGGTCATATCATTGAATTGAAAGAGGCAGGTTGGGCAAATCGGAGAATCGCTCGTCATTTGGGTCGAAGTGATGCGGCGATTAGAAGATGCTGGCAGGAATGGGTGGACAATGGCAGATTTCAGCGTCATGAAGGTAGCGGTCATGAAGGTGACCTAGGGCCACAGCAGAGCGGGAGGATAGAGTGATTGTCAGATCAGCTGTCACAGCGCCTGAATCATCGTTATCAATCATCGTTATCAACCATGTGTGCGACCCGCACACGAGTGTCCACCATGACCATTCACAGACGGCTGAGAGAGCGACATCTACGCTCGTACCGACCGCTACGCCACCTACCACTCACGTCTGCACACCATCGGGCCAGATTACAGTGGTGCTTGGCTCGATCCGGTTGGAATGATGCTGACTGGGGACGTATAGTGTTTAGCGACGAATCCCGCTTCCAACTGCGTCCTGGCGATCGTCGCAGACGTGTCTGGAGATGCCCAGGGCAGCGTGGCGATCCTGCTTTCACTATTGCACGCCACCAGGCCCTCAACCAGGAGTTATGGTCTGGGGTGCCATTTCCCTTGATAGCCGGACCCCTTTGGTCGTCATTAGCGGCACACTTACAGCACAGCGGTACGTCGACGACATTCTGAGACCTGTTTTGCTACCCTTTCTTTTGCAGTACCCTGGCCTTATTTTTCAGCAAGATAATGCCAGACCACATACGGCACGTGTTGCTCTGACCTGTCTTGCAGCTTGTGAAACACTTCCTTGGCCAGCCAGATCCCCAGATATCTCTCCAATCCAGCATGTCTTGGATATGATGGGAAGGCGACTGTATCCACCAGGGAATGTGGATGACTTAGCTCGACAATTGGATCAAATTTGGCAAGAAATACCGCAGGAGACCATCAGGGAGCTTTATCACTCTATGCCACGTCGTGTGGCAGCTTGCATTCAGGGTAGAGGTGGGTCAACACCTTATTGAACTCGTTACTTTGTAACTCTGTAACTCTGAAATAAATCATTCAATTTGTCTGAAATTTTAATCATTTTCTATTCTGTACATAATCTTCCTCTCCACCAATTTTTGTCTCCATCGGACAACTCCTTCTAAGTTCGTCGTTTTTTTTGTTAATGAGTGTATGTTAATTGTTGAGTTTGAAAGAGATAGAACTCTTTCTCTGGAGTATCTCTATCAAAGCTAGGAAGCTACCATATAGGTCAATCGTGCAATCTCTCAAGTAAAGCCAAGGAATATAGAATGTATAAGTAGTTACAGCTGCACTTTAAGAGTACAGCTCTTAAACTAAACAGATACTAAATAACTGACAGTCATTTAGTAACATGTTTTGATTTCTAAAGATTGTATATTTTTAAGATGGAAGCCCAACGGCATAATGTTTCGAGAGATTTTTTTCAGATACCCAATTTTGCTAGTGGATTAAGGACAGACGAGTTGAGAAACATATTGCATATATTTCTCAATATACATTTAACAACAATCTAGTGTCATTTTTTTGTTAAGTGTAAAGAGTAAAAAAAAGCTATCTTTTCTTCATTATTACATTGATTAGTTAGAAAGATAGCAGTGTAGTTAATGAGATTTAAAGAATAGGCATTGTTTCTTGATCCCTCACTGAAATTGTTTAATTCAAACACATGGAATATTCAGTTCTATTTCTACTTTTTTTATATGAGAAATATATCGCTTTTCAAGAAAATGTGCAAAAAGGTTAAAAAAACTATAAGATTATGATAAAGAAACATCGTAATTTTACAAGGATTGTTCGACCAAGAATATTCATTGCTTCTAACAATCAAAATAACATTTAGTCGGATTTTTTTTTTTCGATTTATAGATATATAGCAAATTTAAAACTTCCAAAGAAGAAAGGTTTTTGTATAAATTTTTTTCGAAATATTTCTGCTTAGCGTTATAAAACTTTCTCTTTTTTTCTTATAAATTCAGTGCTTTTCTTAGTTTTAGATAAGAAAATATATTATTTTCTTGTCTCTTACAAAATTTTAGAAAATGTCTTAACAATTCATCTGAATAAAAAGAAGGAAGTAACTTGGTTGAACAAAGCGTCTCATTTTATTATCGCCATGATTACATCAGTAATTTTACGTCAGAATAATAAGATAACAGCTTTAAAATATAGTAATTCTGTTACATCAATCCAAAAATCAATGTTGTTAAATATCGTTTATAACAGCCTATATGTTATCTAATCATATGATTACGGAATTACATGATTACAGAAATCTAATCGTTTTACTTGGAAACCAAACATACTGAGATTTGTATATAAAAACACGAGCAACACTATTCGACGAAGAGTCATTCCTATGCTTTTATTCTAAGATGAAGTTGATCTGGGTTGTTCTTACAATACTGTTAGTAATCGTCAGACCTAACAGTACAAATGTTATTAAATCTTCATGTTCTGAGAAAGACTGTATTTCTTCCTACAAGGTCTATCCTTCAGGTGCTTCTACTGATTTAGACTGGTGGCAAAACACTGTCGTCTATCAAATATATCCACGATCCTTTAGTGATAGTAACGGCGATGGATTAGGGGATTTAAAAGGTGAGTACACAATTGCCCTTTAATGTCAATGGATCCTTGAATTTAAGGGATGGCAAATTATTCCTGGAATTTTCTATTTAATGTCCTGTCGAGCAATTCAGGTGACTGCAAACCTTTTATTTCTTTTATTTATATTTTTTACCAATGCACCTAAAATTCTGAATATGAACTTGTAAAGCGTGTGGGATTTATATTTTCTTGTTTTTAATTTTTAAAATATCCTATTATTAATTAAATTAAAATTCAAGAACATTCAATTTTTGGGACATTACTTGGTATTTTCAACTTAAAAAAAAACTTGACGAATACTTGAAACGATAAAAAAAAATTGCAAAATAATGACTTGTATTTAAAATATTTATTATTAGTGCAATAGTTAATTTTAAAAAAAAAAATAAAAACTATGTTTTGTAAAATTGTCTGAGATTTTTTTTTTATCAAATAATCATAATAAAAAACATTTTCATTAAAGAAATATCATGCAAATTCATTTGATGCTGTTCGTTTCCAAAAATAAATTTGTTTTGAGGCATTTTTTTTTTTTATAGAAATAGTTTTTTGTTAATTCTATTAAAATCTATTTCTAAAAAAAAAAAAGCTTCAAAATGTATTTTTGGAAACGAACAGCATCAAATGAATTTACATGATATTTAATTTACGCTGAAAAGTGCATCGTCAAAATATATTTTTCACTTTCCCATTTAAAAAACTTTTTCATGAAGCCTTAACATCCCTCTTTGAAAAATCCAGATAATTTTCACACTTCATCAAAAAGAATTCATTTTACTAATAAATTCTATTTTATTCCGTAAGAAGTCGTCCAGAATTATGTAGGTGAGCCGCGATTACCTCCTAAATCCAATATTCCATGTAAGCTGTACGTACAATTACGCTGATATGAGCAATCGCTTCCTATAACCTAATAAATTGAACTTTCACAAATACTTCAGTAGCAGTCGGTTTTTTTTTTTTTTTGGTTGGGGCTCCCGATTTTTTCCCTTTTATCCATTGTTAGTCCATTGTAGGTTTACAGCTATTGATCTATGGAAAGATCGATTTCAAATTAGACTGATCGATTATGTTATATAATCATCTTTCATTGTTCGAACGTAGTTTAGATAAATTTCAAAACAGATACAACGATGTTGTTATTTTAATTTTTCCTATCTCATCAAAATTTGTAAAAGTTCTAGTTTATTTTTCAATTACATCAGCATCAGATTCTCTAAATACTCGGTTTGGTATGTTAAGTATGAAATTTTTTTTAACCATACAGGAGACAGTATTAAGCTCCTTTGTTTTTCGATTAATAGTCATGTTTTTAAGTTTTTTTTTTTCCTTTTGAAATAAAAAATTCATAAAGCAAATTAATTCAATGCTATTTTATTTTTGGTATTTATTATTTATTTATTATTATTTGGTAAATACTGTTGAGATTTTTTTTTAATTTTTTTTCTTTAAAACTTTGAACTTCAATATAACTCAGTTATATGCTGGCTGTATTAACAATGTTTTCAATATACATTTAACAACAATCTAACGTATTTTAGTTCTTTAAACCTCTGAATTTAAAGATATACTGAAATTTGAAAATTTTCTATTTAAAGGAATTGAAAATAAGTTGGATCATTTCAAATCAATTGGCGTGGAAACCATTTGGATCAGTCCATTTTTCAAAAGTCCGATGGCAGATTTTGGCTATGACATTTCTGACTTCCGAGATATCGATCCTATTTTTGGAACAATGGAAGACTTCGATAGTCTTTTAAAAACAGTGAAACAAAAAGGTAAATATATTACGGATTTGAATTGTTCTTTTAATTTTCTTGAGTTAGTTGCTTTCTTAATAGATTTGAATTATCTCTTTATGCAATGTTAGCAGCTTGAACAAGTTTGTGAGTTTAAACACTTTAAATTAAGTAATAATAATATAATTAAGTAAGTAAATAAAGTAACTAAATAATTATAGACAATTTTATCAAAGGCAGATAGTTAAGACCTGCTCGGCAATAGGTCAACAATGTTTTTGAATGAATAGTCTGAGGTCAATACTGAAACAGTCAAATAAACGGAGGAGACATATAAACAGCCTGATATACTTATTTTAAAAGGTACCGCAAGCTCGTCTAGAGCCTTGTCTGTAAATAACTGCAAACTTATACAGTATAAGTCTAAAAATAGCCTAACAATCACTTGTAAAAGCTACTATTTTAATTTTAATTTAAATTGCGAAATTTCAGGAAGTTCCTGAAACAACTTAAATTTTCTTAAAATGTTCCTTTTTTTTAATTTAAATTCGTGTTAATGACGCAAAGGAAGAATCCCCGTTTACTTTAAAATTATATTATTAATTTGTGTAATACAAACAGTCATGAATCATAAATGGCCGGTTGTTGCATTTCAATCTTCTCAAATAAGATTTTGATATAGGCCTATACTAAATTCATATTTCCCAAACTGGAATCAGAATTACAGCAAAATCAATCCTAAAGCTAAAGATCTACTGTAGATGCAGAATATCAGAGATACAGAGGCATTCTCCACTTATTCGACAGGTTAAGGATCAGAGCACTGTCAAAAACCGGTAATAATTGATATGCGGAATCCAGTCTTTTTTTTTTTAGCTCCCACAAGGGTCTTGGCCGCCAAAAACAGTAAATAACCCATTGTAATAAGTTGCGAAAGCGTGCTAAATAATACACATATGCACACACACGCACACACTGTATATATAGTAAAGTACAACAAAATGAATAAAAACTTACCTTTAAATATTTTGATTCTTGCGTACGTGCACGAAAAATGTATATTTAATGATGCGCATGGTCGTAGACACACTTGGAATATCGTGGAAACAAGACAAAAGAGTCGAAAGAACGTCGAATATATGGTTCTGAAAAATTGAAAAAGTTCATTTAAAAGCAGAGAACTTGTGTTTTTTCAAAGTTGACAGTGAGTTAAAGTCAGGTAAATTGAAACAAAGATCTAACAAGGAAGACAACATTCTAATTAAAGTGGTTGCAGAACCTAGTTAACAAGAATACGCTTTCAAACATTGACGAAAAGGATAAACATTGACAAAGAAGTAACAAAACAAAAAAATATATTTTTCTTAGTGCTCTTAACTAATCTTTGAAAGTCTTTCTTGTTTGAATTAAAATCTTAAAATGTGACTCATTCTTGAAAACATACAATCTCATTTAACTGCACAAATGTCTGTTTGTAATTTGATAATTGTTTTTCAGGAATTAAATTGATATTGGATTTAGTTCCTAATCACAGCAGTGATCAACATGACTGGTTTAATAAAAGCCGCCACAGAATAGATCCCTACACAGATTACTACGTGTGGAAAGACGGAAAAGGACCCGATAAGAAGGAACCACCAAATAACTGGGTAAAACAAATTCCTTCCATTTGTTTATAATTGTTAACAATTCCTATAAGGATTATGTGAAGAGTTGGAGAATAACAATGGGATAATCCGGAAAACTCTTTACAACTTTTTTTTTTCTGAGGGGCTTTTCAATTACCTTTTCTTATTCTGGTAGAATAACATAATTACAAGCTGAAAATTAAAATAAAATACTAGAAAATCTAATAGTTTTTATTTTTATTTCTATATATGAGCAGCTGGCGGCATTTAAAGGTTCAGCATGGACATACGATGAAGTTCGAGGACAGTTTTATTTCCATCAGTTTTTAAAAGAACAGCCAGACTTTAACTTCGAAAATCCTCAAGCAAGAAAAGAAATGAGGGTAAAAAGAATGTTGTAATGACATACAGTAACTATATTTGTTTAATATAAATTTTTATATTTATTTTCATTTTATTTAACTTAGCCTGTTACATTTTTTACACTTTAAGGACATAATACGATTCTGGCTAGACAAAGGCATTGATGGTTTCCGTGTTGATGCGTATCAAACAGCTTTTGAGGACCAGCGGTTTTTAGATGAGCCACTTTCTAACGATCCTGATGCACTTCCGGTAAGAAAAACACTTTGAAGTAACTGAAATTATTTTAAGAATTCGACAAAACTTTTAAACATTATGCAAATTAATGCTAAAAGATCTTTAACTTTAAGTAGATCTTTGGTGCTTAAGATTTTAGTAGATTATTCAAAATAGACGAATAAACAATCGGAAACAACTGATCAAGGTTCATTAACTTTACTATTTAATTTTTTGATTTTAGTTATTTAATTTACTCATTTAATTTAATTTAATTTTTATTAACTTTACATTAATTGAAACTATAATCAGATTTAGTAGACTCCGGAATCTCGATTATGGCTATAAAATTTACAGAAAATAATCTAATGAGTTAAAAAAACCTTTAAAATAGAAATTTTAGGAAATATTAATAATTATTTCAAATTTGTCAAAGATGCCTTAGCAGAAATAAAAATAACTTTTTCTAAACAAGCAAAAGTTATTTTATTTCTATTAAGTTATTTAATAACAAAAGTTATTTATTTTTACTCAAAATTAATGATGCGTATTTTTAAAAAGGGAGAACACGACTACCTTAATCATATTTACACATTAAATCAACCGAAGTGCTATGAAATGTTGGCTGAATGGCAGGAGGTTTTAAAGGAATACGAAGAAAAGGATGGACACCACAGGTAGGTTGGTTTGTTTCTTTGTGTGATGAATTGTCTGTTTATTACATTATTTGTCTTCCATTTAAATTAAAGTTAATTAACAGTTACTTATATTTTTTAATTGCGGCATTCAAATTTTGTTTCCGTAAAGCATTAGTTTAACGGAGAAATTATAGTTGATAAAATTAAATATAGTCTTATCCGTTACTTTATTTAATGCAAGATTTAATTCTACAATTCTGGAAGTGAAAATATTAACACGAGTCTGAATAAGATTTTAACTTACAATACAGAAAAAATAACGTTTATCAGAAAATGACACAATCTATATTACTAAAATCTTTTATTTCTCTGTCTGTGTGTCTGTCTGTCCGGCGCAATTTTCTGTGAGAATGGAAAATAGAAATAATTTTTACAATGAAACATCCGCGACAGGAATCGAACCTGCAACCTTCAGATCCAAAGTCAGACATCTTATCCATTTGGCCATGGGAACTACGACTGTTTTCATATTGTTTTTTGACTTATCTCTCCTTCCCATTCCCCAATCAATAAGGAATGTATTCAAACTTTTTTTTGAATCTTAAGATTGTTTATTTATTTCCCATCCGTCAGTTTATTTGTAATTCGAAACTGACAATTAGAACTATAATTGCCGAAACGTTGCAATATTTTAAATATTCTTACTTCACCAAATTCTATGTGATATTGAAAAATATGTGCGTGTACACGGCAGATGTTGGAGTAAAGAAAACGGAGTCAAGAAAGAGAGAAGCACTCTTTTTTTTAGGTGGAATACCGAAAAAATCACTATTTGCAACTCAAAAACCATCAATATTTGTAACTCAAACGTCACTGAAAAGTGACAATTATAATTAAAATGAGAGTCAAAAAAGAATGAAGCGGTACTTCAATTAGATAGAATACTGAAAAATCACTATTTGTAACTCAGAAACCATTTGGAACACAAAAGACACTGAAAAGTGCCAATTAGAATAAAAAAGAGACTCAAAAAAGAAAGAAGCAGTATTTCTATTAGATAGATTACTGAACACTATTGTAACTCAGAAACCACTGAAAAGTATCATTTGGAATAAAAAAAAAAGATTCAAGAAATAAGAAGCAGTATTTCATTAGGTAGAATACTGAAAAATCCCTATTTGTAACGCAAAAACACTGAAAGGTAGCAATTGGAATAAAAAAAAGAGAGTCAAGAAAGAAAGAAGCACTATTTCTATTAGGTAGAATACTGAAAAATCACTATTTGTAACTCAAAAACCATTACTATTTCTAACTCGAAAACCACTGAAAAGTATCAATAGGAATAAAAAAAAAGATAGTCAAGAAAGAAAGATACACTATTTCTATTAGATAGAATACTGCTCAGAAGTTAGACGTCTTAGCCATTAGACCGCTAGGCCTACATTCTAATCTCTATAAAAAATAAAAATATATCAGATATATGATTTACACGCTGGTTCTAAAAGCAGTCGTAGATTGAGAGAATACAGACATCAAAAATTTAATTAAAAAAACAAACTTAAAACTCAAAAACCACTGTAAAGTATCAATGGAAATAAAAAAAAGAGACTCAAGAAAGGAAGAAGCACTATTTCTATTAAGTAGAATACTTAACTATTAAGTAGAATACTCACTATTTGTACCTCAAAAGCCACTGAAAAGGGTATCTATATTACTAAAAACTTTTATTTCTCTGTCTGTCTGGTGCAATTATTGTAATTTACAAAAATAGAAATAATTTCTACAAGTTATCTACTGGAATCGAACAGGCAACCTTCTGCTCCGAAGTTAGACGTCTTAGGCATTAGACCACAAGGATGACATTCTAATCTCTATAAAAAATAAAAATATATCACAGATATATGATTCACACGCGGATTCTAAAAGCAGTCGTGGATTGAGAGAATATAGACATCAAAAATTAAAATAATATAAAAAAAAAAACTTAAAAAAATTTTAGTTTAGTTTCCTTGATGTAATTTGTGTGTGTGTGTGTTTTTTTTAATAAATAAAAAATTGTTTTCCGTTACATAAGGGAGGCTTCCGGAGCGAAGCGACGCGTAGCCGAATAGTTTAATAAAACAACCAAAAAGGTGTGTGAAACTTCGGGAATTAACAATTTTGATAGGATTTTTTTTTTCCTCGCAAAGTTTCAATTTTAATGTAGGATCGGTGGAGACTACACTAGATCTGACCAGTCACATTTCCTTCTTCCATTTCAAGACAGTTTCTCATAACAGGGATAAATTAGCAACCAAATGTACAAACATTCTAGATGAAGTCTGACTAATCCAACAATCGCATCAACTGCATGAACCCATGAGCCGCGCATGCGCAGTGTGCAAAGCTTTGAACTCACCTTCGTATTTGGTTTTATAAATACTTTTGACTTTAAATGTAAAAATTACTTCGATCGTTTTCACAGTCAGCCCATTGAAGCCTGGAGTTCTTTTTAGATTCTTAATCCTCTCTTGAGTAAGTAAAAGTTTGATGTATCATTACAATTTAGAGAAATTCACGTCATTTAAAGTTGAACATCATGGCTCCCCTTCAGAAATCAGACCACTTCTAGTATTTCAGTCATTCATTAATAATTTTATCAGAAGCTTATCATCCAACAAAATCTTAACAGATTAAAAAAATTAAAAGAAAATATTTGAATAATGACCAAATTCATAATATTTTTTGTTTTTTCACTTCACTTTAGCTATGTTCAAAATAGAATATCTAATAATCATTTCCAACGTTAAGTAATCTAAATTTTAATTGTATTTTTGCAGTTTTTTTTTTTAGGCTTCATTACAACTTAATATTTCTTTAATCGTTCTCTTAATAGATTGATAATGTTGGAAATCTACGATTTTCCAAACATTACCTCAACATATTATGGCAATTCAACTACTGCGTTATCTGATTTTCCATTTAATTTCCAATTGATCAAATTAAATGAAGTGTCTTCACCCAGAGATGCTTTAACATTAATAACTGATTGGTTAGATTCAATCCCAGAAGGAAGATGGAGTAATTGGGTGGTAAGTATAGAATTTTGTTTACTTTTAATTTTAATTTTCTTGTTCATTTTTTTTTTTTTTTTTTTAAGAAAGAAGGTTTAATGTTTAACGACGCTCGATAAAAATGTTTCATCACTTTGATATTTAAATTCATAAAAAAAAAATAAAAAAAAATAATTTTTGTACTTTTTAGTTCTTAATTCAAAATCTAATTTTACTTTACTGATTATAAGCAATGAACGCCCATAGAAAACTGCCCTAATTTCAAAAGTATTTGAGAAAAAAAGGCAGATGATAATTAAAGGTGTTTTACATGTGTTTTACGTTAATATGAAATGACTGGGTTCTGGCCACCACACACAGTTCTAATTAAATACATAAATAAAAATACAATGAAATGCGAGCTATTGACTAGTTGTTTGCTGCTTTCTTCAACTAAATTAAGGCTGGAGATAGAATTATAGCATTGTAAAAGCATTCAAAAAATAAAACATATAGAAATACATATTTGAGTAAAACAAATTTATTCCTATAACCACATCAAAATCATTAAACTACGGACCCCGCAGTCGTCATCGCCGACCTTGGGAACCGATGAAATAGAATATATACTTGAATTCTCATCAAAGTAGATGATCCTTTTCAATTACTAATAACATTTGAAGGCGGAGGTTAGAAGGTACAAATGATACTTTATTTACTGTTAAACCTACGGAGACCAAATTTTTGACTGCTGAAAAATTGAAGGTTTTTTTTTTTTTTTCCATTCAATGATTTTGACAAGAATAAAAGTTGGAATTTCATCACTTCTTTCCTTTAATTCTTATAAGTTGACTATAACAAAGTTGATAACTTCTATCTTAAAATGATGAATTAGAGATTTTTAACAGATAATTCTATAAATGTTTTTAAAAATATCAAACTTAAAAATCATTTTGTTTGTAATAAACAGATATTTGTCGTTTAGGTTTCTTTTTAATATATAGTTAGAAACCACAACAGAATTCGCGTATCATCAAGCGTATCATCTCAACTTGAAAGATGGATTGAATATGATCTCTTTGTTGACATACGAATTATATGTCATTCGTAACAAAAGTGTTTTCTTTCAGGAAAGTGAAAATAACAGTTGATCATGTCATTGTAACAAATGCTTCTTATCGCTTATTAAGAAGAAACCTCAGTAACTTTAGCGTATATCACTTGAATTATACTTCTTTTATATTAAATGTATTTTATAGTTTCATTTCTCTTACCAGACTTTAATTGAAAAGTATTCTATTATTTTTTAAAATTCCATTATACATTCTAGTTTAAGGAATTTATAGGTTTTTTTTTTAATATATAGTTAGGAAACCACGATCGACTTCGCGTATCATCAAGAGTGAATCTCAACTTGAAAGATGGATTGAATATGATCTCTCTGTTGCTTCCTGGAACTGCAGTAACTTATTACGGAGAAGAAATCGGAATGGAAAACATTGAAGTCTCTTGGGAAGAAACTCAAGATCCTGCAGGATGTAATGCTGGACAGGTAGGTTATCCTGACCTATTTCTCCAAAAACAAAAATATTCGAAATTGAAAAATTCAATTACCAATAGATAATGCTAATTCAATAAGCTTAATTGACTGTAACCGGTTTCATTTTTAGGAGAGATATGAAAAGTTTTCACGTGATCCAGAGAGATCTCCAATGCAGTGGAATACACAAACCAATGCAGGATTCTCAACAGCTAAGAAGACATGGCTTCCAATTCATGACAATTACAAAACCATAAATGTCGAGGTAGGATTAATACTGGTACAAGAAATCTAAATACACGTAATTATTTAAAGAGAAGTATAATTTGTGCTATTTATTTATGACAGAAGATTAAGATTTGAATGAACATACGTATTAAGTTTAATATTAAGCCAAAATACTCTTAGAATACATGTAGCTCAAATTTTGTCAGAATCACAGTGATATTTTCCATTCACTATATTTGCATAAATATACTATAGCACAAAATAATCTTGTCAAAATGAAGGCACTAAATCTGAAAGGTTCTCATCATCATAGAATATACTCCACTAACAGTCCACTAACAGTCAAATCATATAAAAAAAAAAAGCTGATTATTTTTGAAAAAATAATCTGTTTTTACTTCACAGGATATTGTCCCACAAATGTATAGTGTGAATATGCCATTGTCCAAAACTGTTTCATTGTCCAAAATTGTCTCATTTTGAATATGGGCCCAAGCGTCGAATTTGTCAGATTAAAAACGAATCAACCCTCCGTATTCATCCGAGTATTATTATTTCGTTTGTTTGCATTCTGACAATCTGGAACACTACATAAGGATGGTATAAGATTTTTGTAATAAGCATCGTTGTAAAAGCTTTGTTGCTTCTACAAAACCAATACTTTTGTCGTGTTTTACTATAGTTGTCGTTAATTAAATAGTGATTTTTCATCAGCCAAGGTTGAGGATTCATTCGCTACTCATTGAGTGAATAAGGAGTGCAATCAGTGCAGAGAAATTCAGGATCGACGTACAAACAGAAAGCTTTGAACAGAAGACATTTCAAAATGGAGAGGAAGAGAAATTGACGAAAAGCAAACAAGCGAAGTAATAATACTCGGAAGAATACTTTACAGGGTTGGGTTGATTCCTTTACAACCTGACAAATTCAACGTGAAAGCTATACGAATTACACCTGGCAGGCAATAAGAATAGATTTGTGATCATTTTGGTTAAGGCTTGGATCCATTTCACAGACATTGTAAATTCATATCGTCCCATCGACGAAAAAGACAGATCGAATTTTGCGCCCCAGTGCAAGGAAAGTTTTTCCAAAGGTTTCATGGTGGTTCCCGAATACTGTCACCGGGACAAATCGCCTATCCAATAATGCCAAAGTGAATGCTCCATATTATCAATATGTTCTGACACCAAAAAACACTCAGAAGTTACCTGTTCTGCAAGGTCCTGAGGTCACAAAAGTATCCATTCATAAGGATAAGGCTTTCAGCCATAAGGACAAATCATCCCTCAGATTCTATCAAGAAATGAACGCTAGAACAGGAATATGTGCAAACCCCTTCAGTGATATTCCAGTTAAGTTCCCTGATGCCAGCCTCAAGCATTTTTGTGGCTTTGAACTATTAAAATGGGGATTAGGGAACTGATGTGCTACAACAGTTCTATGGACTATGGAAAGTATTTAGAGAGGAGTGAACAAAATACCCCTGTATTTTACAGCGTTCACTCCTGCAGTCAAAGTTACGTTGCAGGGCCGTAGTCCGGAATGCTGGTGGCCACATTGAACATAATAGGT
>JAFIDM010067900.1:0-21022 GCA_023159025.1 Thereuonema tuberculata
GTGTGTGTGTGTGTGTGTGTGTGTGTGTGTGTGTGTGTGTGTGTGTGCATGTGTGCGCCACCTAATTACTTTCTGAAAAGTAATATATTATGATTAGAGGCTTATTTTATTTCAAATCTTTTCCAAGTGAGACCATGTCGAGAAATTAGCGAGAGAAGTTGACAAAAATTCCCGTAGAAAAGCATTGGAATCTAAACAATGGATTTCTATCGTATTTCTATTAATATTTCATTGGCTTAAAACAATGAATATTAAATCCTTAATCCATTGCATGTGGTTTGGTACGATTATGATTAATTGGATTCTGACAAATTAAGTAAATAATGCGGCTTTAATTCTTTTCGGTTTTGAGAATATAGAAAACTAGCTCAAACTACCCGGTGTTGCCCAGGAAGGGAGAGGATGGTGAGGGAGTGGGGAGTCATAGTTCTGTTCTTCATAACCTAATCAAGTCAAAACCCTCCCCACTACCAGTACAATATTTGTGTAGTTCCCATTGTCGCCACCAGGTCCATAAGCGGCGCTGTTTCAGAGATTTCCCCCCTTTCCCCCTTGGGTGTGATAAACGGGGTTCCAAGATAGTCTATATTTTCAGGATAGTAGAGAGTATCTAGACAAAGTTTGGTTCCGATCAGTCAAAAGGTGTAAAATTGTATAGAGAATATACAAACATACTGTTCGGTTTTGTTTACGAAAGCCATTAACGCTTTTGCGCATGCGTCACGTCTCCTTCGATTTCTTTCAAATAGGGGTGAGGAGAAACAAAGATGGGATGTTTACTTTTTATCAGTGTTAGTTTACTAGTAGCTGCGTTCTATTTGCGCTTTTCAGGAAAGAATTATGGAAAGAATAACACTATTGCAAAAATAACAGGTACTAAAAGAAAAACAGGTCTTAGGAAAGTGCCCATCTCAGCGTATCACCCCTTTGCGGAGTAGAATCGTCTCTGAGACGTAGTTCTCGCTTTTGAAACCGAACAGTAGAAACTTTGACTGTTTACATAAATAGATTTGTACTGGTTGTTTTGAGCATATTTTAGATGTCGAATAATGTGTAACTCGTTTCCCCAAAGAAAGACTTTGTTGACGTAATTCGCTTATGGAGTGATATTTCCATGACTTAACAGCAACATCTAATGCTAAAATTCTTAACTATATCTTAAAAACATAACGAAAACATTCTGGTTTTTGTATACAACATATAAAATATTGAAAAGCATTTCAAAATATACCCCTGGCTTGATTAAGTAAAGTCTTCCTCGCGTACTAACAGTAACTTGCAAAGACGCTACTACTATATTTGACGTCATGATTTGCAAGCTAATATAAGTGATCAGATTTCGCCATGTAAGGAGGTCTTTCTCTGGGGGAAACAGCGAATAAACGTAAATAAGATTTAACGCTTTCTGGCGTCGACAAATGAAAAATTCTTCTCGGGAGCTCAACCAGGCGAGGGCGGTGTAGTAATCCTACCTCCGGATGTGAACTGCACATCCATCTTCAGGGAATGAATCTTCACTTCCCTGAAGATAGGCGTGTATTCCACGTCCAAAAACTCGGATTACCACACTACCTTCACCTAGTTGATCTACCACGAAGAATGTAAACGTTTCGTTTTATGAGTTTAACAACTTTAAAAAGAGGAAAAAGCCAATTTAACTTAAAATGATATCTCTTTAAATGTTTGTGTTGTGTGTATGCGTTTTTTTATCTCTTTTTTTTAACTTTTTTCTTTGTAACTTCTTAATTTAAACATTTACAGTAAACTCCAAGCAACAAGCACTTTAAACCATATCATTTTATCAGGTGCGTTCGCTTTTTGTTATTTACTAGATCAAGATGCGCTCTAAGTAAACACAGCAATAGCCATGACATTTTACAGTTTTTAATTCTCATCTAATCTCTTGGAAATTTGGGGCTGATCGTTTAATTTCATTGATTCTCTTTGTACCGAGTTTCCTAACGTCAAGTCCAGTAAGAATGAAGCGACTTCGTGCGTCAAGTTAAATAACGGACAAGTACGAACATGAACGGACAAGTACGAACATGAACGGACAAGTTCGAACATGCTTCGAAATTACGAGATATAACTTGTATTTTGTTGCTGTGCAGTAATAGAATGTAATCTCTGCAGATTTATTTAAATTGAATTCTTTACATCCTAGGTTTTACAGTCCGCCTCACCACAGTTACGGGACCCTTTTTTCTGTTAGGTCATCCGTAATTAATGACTTTAAAGATCACTATTCATTTTAGTAACGACCTAACAACAAGAAATTCTCATAGAAAATCATTGGAGTTCAAAATAAAAAAATAAATAAAAAATTAAAGATTCGAAGAAGTTAAAGCCTACTTTTCTTATTTAACTTCTTAAAATATCTTTTTCTTTTTTTTTGTGAAAACGATAAAAACAAAAACTGCTTTGTTTGTTTTCAAATTCTGGTGTCTAAAGAATACAAGCAGCATAAATTTAAAAAAAAAAAAAAATAATTAATTCCGCATTTAAGTTTGTCGAAATCGGATAACCTAAATCAAATTGCGCGCTAATCAGTGGATTACCTAAAAGGGGATTAAAATTGTTTAAAAAAACAATGAGATATTAATAAAAATAGGATAGAAATCCATTATTTAGATTCCAATGCTTTTCTATGGGAATTTTTGTCTTTCTTCCAGGGCTGATTTCTCGACAAGAACCCATTTGGAAAAGATTTCAAATTTAACAATTAGATAGTGTCTAATCCTGAAATATAAAGACCAAGTTCCAAGAAGATCCATCCAGTGGTTCAAGAGTTATTAGGGTGGACACATACAATAGATCCGTGCCGGCGTGGTCGTGGGGTCTCAGGCATCGGTCTGCCGTAAGGCCAATGTGCCGGTACCCGGGTTCAAATCCCGGTCGAGAGGATGGATGTTTCAATTTCCTTTCCTGTGTTGTCAGCCTCTTCAGTCACTTTCTCTTCGGTCTGACGTCATTCCGTAACGGCATCCTAGAGAAGGCACCGGTAATCCACTCCGGTATCTGTTCCCTTGTGTAGTTACGGCTTCTCGTAGGAGTCGCCCTTCGGGGGTCTCTAGGGCTCCGTAGACTTGAACCAATCTTCGGATTGAATTACCATGGTATGGGTACACACAATAGACTGGGTAGTCATAAGAATGTATACTAAATAAAAATTCCTAAGAACTTTGACTACGAAAAACTCATAATTATCTGTTCATTTTTCTCATCAGCAATGGAAGACGATTAAAAGCTTGGAGATCATTGTTTGAAATACACAATCAAGGCTAGCCTATGGCTAGATTAGCGGAAATTGATATTGAATTGAAAGTTTTTCAAACATAAGGGGAACCCAATTCAACACAATCCAATGGCGAGACTGACAATCTATATTCAGTTGTGATAAGCTGGAAATCTGATACGGTCCCGGAATCTGATAGGGTTTCGAATCTGATTGGACAGTTCTGGGCTTGATTTTCTCTTATCTGACCAGCTGCAAAAATCAGTTGTAATACAGTTCGTCTCAAATTCCTCTGTCCCACTGTTAGAGGCCTGATATCACATTGTGACATTTACTATTTTTTAAATCACCTCTGCAATGATATTTAAGTAGCACTTCAAATTAATGATATGACATATGCTTTCTTTCTGTTGTATGAGAATTTCATTCTTTAATAGCTACTTAACTACAGAAATACCAGACAACTTTACAATTCTCCAATAATACAAAATCGAAAACATTTACTTTCTAGATTTTTTTGAGTTATCTAAATTTTTATATGTTTATGTCCGTAATACATTGATTTGTCAATTTAGGGTTCATCTATCGTTTTTACGAAGAGGTAGTGCAGCTAATAAACTAGCAGTTCTGTATAAAAAAAAATTCTAATATGATGTCCTCCAAGGCTATGGGAATTCTGTGTTAGGTTTTGGGTTTTTGTGAAAACTATGACATAAATGAAATATATATGTTAGGATCTACAAACAGACATTTATTTGCTATTCTAACGTAAAATACCCACTGTCTTTATTGTTATTCACAAGAATAAAATATGGCAGTTGCAGGGGGTGCCCAAGAAAGGTCGTATTATCGTGAAAGGTATTGTATTGGTCATTTTAAGAAAAAAAGTTTATGTGAGCATGTGTGGTTATTCCAAGATGTAGCTGTTTGAATATGCAGTTGCAAAATTATTGATTGAAAGAAATATGTCTAATATTTATTGTCCAAGTGAGAAATTTGTTACGATTTATAATAAATTTTCAAAAATTCCACCGTCAACATCACTGCACTTTGCAAAAGTCAGACGCTTCAAACAATAGATTACAGGCATATTAGGGCAGGAGGAAAGGACAGTGCGTGGGAGAGGAGGTGTCCCTTTAATAACTTTATGTATATATATATATATATATATATATATATATATATATATATATATATATATATGTATTCGAGGACTACGGAGATCTCGCTGTTAAAAACATTTCAAATATAAAAATTCTCATAGAAAAGCATGGGAATCTCAACAGTGGATTTATATCCCGTTAATATGTTTTTGTCTCAAAAACAATCGATATTAAATCCTTTTCTAATCCATAGTGCGTGGATTTGATACGATTAAATTAATCCAATGTAAGCAATTTAAGTAAATAATGTAGATTTAATTCATTTTTTTCAGGAAATAAGAAAATTGTACTGTTTATTTTCAGTCAATTTGAAGATAAACATAGATTTTTCGTTTTTTGTCGTTTTCACAACTTTATAAAAATAGGATAAAATTGGTTTTAATAATAATTAGGCTTCGAATTCTTTCGAATGTTTTGTTTGCAATACAGGCTCTCGGAAGTTCTGCAGCAACTAACTGAAAGCCAAACCCACAATGCAAAACGGCGGACAGAAGGCAGTCGATTGATAACCAATTCCCTCCTAGATGCGTCTTGATTTTGAAAGATCGATAGTGTTTGCCGCCCTTTTTCTCGTTGGATTTCTCCCTTGTTGTGTCTTGCTGCTACGTCAGTGGTTCCTTCAACTTTAAGACGTTGTCCTTCGATGTCAGTTGGCAGAAGAACAAGCCATGGCTCGAGTGTGTGTGTGTTTGCTCTTTCTAGTCTTTGTCATTAACTCTCATCCTTCCAGATTCTTTTTCTTTTTGTTTTCTCGTTCTCGTATTGACAGAAGGGAAAAAAAAAAGAACATCGACTTCTAAAAATCGAAAAAAAAAAGTATTTTTTAGAAACCTTGGAAGTTGGGAACAAAACCTTTAAATTCTTGGTGCTAGGCAATAAAAGAAGAGGAATAGGAGAGAATAAAAAGGAGATAAAAAAAGCCAGCGTTTTCATAGAGGGAAAAAACATAAATATTTACTTGATTGCTGTTTCCGCATCAAACAAGAAGAAACGGCGCGAAAATCTGAAGACTTACGGACTGTGAAATTTTATAGTGAAATGGCCGAAAACTATATTTCTTTATGTAAATAAAATAATGTGCAGTCTTAAAGGTTCGTAAAAACATTAAAACTAGACGTAAATAAAGAAAGGTTCTCGCACCCTGAGCTATCAAGTCGGGAATCTGAGAAAGCTGTTTCAGCCTTATTAGCTTCTTCAGCTTCTTCAGTCAGATTTACCCTTGGTCATAGCTCAGAGTGCATAATGAAGATGACGTTACCATTTCAGCTCCCCGAAGTGGCTCCCAACAAAACATGAATTATTCAGTTTGTTGAGCACCACTTCGGGGAGCTGAAGTGGTAACCTCATTTTTGTCACGCACTCATCAAGGGCAAATCTGCCTGAAGAAGCCTAATAAGACTGAAACAGCTGTCTCAGATTCAGCTCAGGGTGCGAGAAGCTTTGTTTATTTAAGTGCACTTTCATTTTTTAACGATAATTTTTGTTTTTATTCATATGAAGCTATGCTACGAAATACAGCTGCTAATTGTAATGCAATAGAAAACTATAATTCGTCCTGCCTTAATAACAAAAATCATAAGAAACGTAAATATATGGAATGTTCTCACACTGCGCAGGATATTCATGCACCTTGCTTGCAGTTCCGATGATAATGAAGAAGCAGATGACAATTTTCTTTTCAAAGTCTAGTATTTCTCATTGTTTGTCCATTTGTCTGTACATCATGTTAAAACGGCTAAATGGACTTCAATCAAATTTGGCACGTAATTTACTAAATGTTTAACTTAAAACGTAGAAGCTTTATTTTAGTCTCCTATTCTCCCATTCCTCAATTCTGACTTTCAAAAGCCCTCTCTAAAGAGCTAGATAAGTTTCTTTGAAATCTAAAACGATACTTATTTTTTTTTAACTGTGAGCACGGTTATATTGATCTCAATCCATCCGCCATTTTGTCAATATTGGACTCGCTTAGCGTTGAATACTCCACTATGAAGAGTAGAGAGATTCAATTCGAGGGGAAGTCTGAGTTTTTCTTCCCATGTTCATTTTTCTCTGGATGGGCCCCAGGATTTCAAGTTCCTGAAAACACACTTCACACCTAGTTTCCTTAAAACATTGCTCTTTTTTTTTGTTTGTTTAAAGAAAAAAAGAACGTAAGAAAATTTAACGTGCCCGATGATTCAAAGAATTGAGTAAGCAAACGAAGGCACAACGCTACAAGAAAGGATTCGCACCCTGAGTTGTGACCGGGAAGAGACTGGGACGGACCGTTTCGTCCTTGTTAGGGCTCATCAGCAGCCAAACTCCACCGCACTCAGAAGGTGCGCGAGGTTAGCTTTCCCGGTCTCGCTTCCGAGAGCGGGAGCTCCCCCCAAAGAAATCCTAACCATAAATTAAATAAAAAACAAAAGACGACTATTCCTTGTCCTAACCTCGCGCACCTTCTGAGTCTGTCATCGGTGGAGTTTGGCTGGCTGATGAGTCCTAACAAGGACGAAACGGTCCGTCCGAGTCTCTTCCCGGTGACAACTCAGGGTGCGAATCCTTTCTTGTAACGTTGTACCTTCGTTTGCTTACTCAAAAAAAGAATGTATATAAAAAAAAAAAACCGAAAAGTTTCTTCTTTGAAATTACTACTAGCAACCTGTAAAGTAAACATTTTAGTGATCACGTAACGTTGGATTCCGAGGTCATTTTCTCAGTCACGTGACCTTTGATTGCGACCGGACACTAAAATTCTAAAATGAACGGTTTAGAAATTGACCTTGCGTCACGTGACTTCCGGTTGATTCACGACGATCAAAAATAAAATGTAGCCATCCCCAATATTGCACCTAACATTTGATATTTTATTGTTATTTCTGTGTCTTATGGTCTCGGAAAAGTAGCGGGCAGAAAAAAACAAAACATTGTTTTCTTTTATACATATAGATTTTACATACCATTTTTATTGTCTTCGTGATTCAAAAAACAAAAAAACAAAGACAAAATGAACAATTTAAGAAAGAGGCTTCAAATTTCTTTTAAGAATTGTTTATCATTCATTTTTCTTACTACACCATTCGCAGTTTGATGTGATTTTATATAAACTGAGTTTGCAATAAAATTTTTATAAAAAACATTTATTGGGTTTTATTGCTGTAAGACTTTTTTTAGTTCCCTGCTGGGCAACTCTATCGATTTCACAACAATTTAGAGATCTAGATCCAAAATAATACAATATCAGAACCCTCCGGCACAGACAAAAGCTTCGTAGCTCCCCAATATTGGCTTTTGTTTTCCGAGTCGGTAGCGAGTTCAAGCGAAGCTGTGATATTATTTTGAAATTGCCATGGCTTCTTCGTTAGCCCAGATAAATAGGATCTGGCTTTTTTTTTTTGTCCTTTCACAGCCTTTCTAATGCGATCTATCCAAGCAGATTGTCAGTACTGATCCTAGAATGATGTTGTTGTTGTAGAAAGAATGATAGTATTCGTATCTCTAGTGTGTCTCAAAATAACCGTGCAGATGCTGCTGGCTTGTGCTATATGTCCTAAAAATATTATCCTAGTTTCCAATTTGTAATACGGAAACTTTTTTATTAGGTACCTACAAAAAGAAAATTAGTGCAACCAAATATTTAAAAAAAAAATAAAGTACACACAACAGAAAGTAAGGCTCCCGGCGTTCCTGACCAAAGAGGCTAAGTTGAGTCGGGTGGTCAACAAGGACGTTCACCCACCTTTAATCCTTGTGAAAGAAACCCGGTATCATTCTATGAATAGCTGGGTGGATCTTAGGACCGGCCTTTAATTTTTCTATTATTTTTTTTGACGTTTTAATCTAGTCCCTTATTTCGGCCATATTTTCAAAATGGCGCGTGTCAGTTGTTGGAACTTTCAGATATTTACAGAAATGCCCATATCTCTGGAGCAACAACAGTTAGAGATATGAAACCAAAACTGCTTTATTCATAACATAACCTAAGTTGAAGTCCTTACAAATTTTTCCGTATTTACATTTCAAAATTCAACTTTTAGCCCTCAATTACTATTTCATTCCAGTACGAATGAAATTTTTCTATTAGGAAAAATGTGAGCCTTGTTTTTGTACAGTCTCAAATGAGGCAGTTATTTTTTGTTTGTTTTTGAAAAAGTCATATGTTAAATCACTGGTCAGGAACTAAAAACATCTGAAATTTAAAGGAAATCTACGGAAGCTACTCACAATAAAAATAATTCAATCCTTAACTGAACTTTAAAATAAGCTATTTCACTTAGTAAGACCGTATTATGTTTTGTTATTGTTTCGATTAAGCAAAAAGATGTTAGAAAGAAATTAAAATCTACCTTCGTTAAAATATTCTTTTTATTTAAAAGAAAAAAAAATATATTTAAAAAAATGTAATACTCTGAAGAATGAAAAACTTATACTTATTTTCAACTTTTATATCAGCTGAAAAAAAATTAATACGTTAAAATTAAGTTAAAAAAATTTGGAAAAGATTCCAAATATGAAAATTGGTTGTGCCTATTCCTAAAATATACACAGCAAGTTAAAAGAAGATTTTAATTCAGCGGTTCAAAAGTAATATTTAATCATTTTAACTGATCCATTTGTCCGTGGCATAATAAAATTAATTTCATTTAGATAATTTAAGTAAATAATGCAAATGTAATTCATTTAAAAAAAATTGGAAAATTTAATACTGTTTATAATCAGCAGATATTATAAGCTATAGGCCTATTACTAAAATCTTTTATTTCTCTGTCTGTCTGTCCGGTGCAATTTCCTTTGAGAATGGAAAACAGAAATAATTTTTACAATGAAACGTCCGCGGCGGGAATCGAACCTGCAACCTTCTGATCCGAAGTCAGACATCTTATCCATTAGACCATGGGGACTCACTTTACATTGTTTTTTTACTTATTTTCCTCCCCCTCCTCATCAATAATAAACGTATTCAACCTTTTTTTTTTTTTTTTTTCTCAATCTCAAGATTGTTTATTTATTTCCGATTTTCTTTATTGTGTTTATTGATTTATTTATTTGTAACTCGAAAATGACAATTAGAACTGTAATTACCGAAACGTTGCAAATTTCAAATATAATATTCTTACTTAACCAAATTCTATGTGATATAGAAAAACAAGCGCGTGTAACTGGGGATGGCCTAGTTTTGTAATAATAATAATAATAATAATCGTTTCTTTCGTTTCTTAAGAAAAACTAGCTATAAATAAGCTTAATTTTATAAAAATTCTAAGCTTAAATTCTTTAATTTAAAGTTAAAAAAAAATCTTTAAAAAAATATAAAATATCTTAGTTAATATTGGTAAATATAAAAACTTAATAACTGAATTTCATAACATTAATAGCGTTTTTTATGTAGACTTTGCTGTAAATAGAGAAATCCAAATATGTAAATAAGCCACAAGATAACGCTTGTGATAGTTGTAATATATTTGCTTTGTATTTCCCAATTGTGAATAACTCTAATTCATTTCCATTCGATATTGCGTTCCAACTTGGAATGATTCCAGCTACGCCAGTAAAATTCAATGCGAGTATAAATTGTTAAAAAAACATTACTAGTTTCCTGATTAGAATTTGTGGTCATTAATTGGGACAACATTGACAAACGAGAATCGTCCAGCTTTTGAGTACAAAAGGATTAAATCAATAATACGGATGTTGGTTAGATTCCGGCCTTTCTTGGGGGTTTGAGCAGCTGTTAAAAAGGCAGAAATCGATCGAAGAACTCAGCTTGGAAGGCCTGACTTCGTTTTAGAGGCCAGGAAAATACGCAGTGGCGGTGCACGAGGACGGTAATTGCTTAATAATCAAGGAAAAATACAGGATCTCAAAACCAACCGATTCCCTGTGGCTGCCATCATCACAAAGGATTAACTGAAGCAGGCAGTTATAACAGGATTAAGAGAGATTAGTACATTTTGTTTTTTTTAATCAGTCCTCCAGAAAAATAGGACTAAAATCTGCGCCGCAGTAAATGGAAATTAATACGGACTCTAAGCGTCGTGAAGTTCGAGCTATGGCGCGATGTACCGTTAAGATAACAGCTATGATTTGATGTTGTGTTCCCTTTCCCTAAAACCTTTTGAACTACTGGACGTATCTTCTTGAAACTTGGTCTTCATATTTAAGGACTAAGGGCGATTTAACTTCTGTATTTGAAGTCTTTTCCAAGTGGGTTTTGCCAAAAATATCCATAGAAAAGCGGTAGAAATGAAAGAACGATATCTTAAGCAATAGGTATTCAATCGTTTTAACTGGTCCTTTTGTACATGGTTTGATAAAATTGAATGAAATTTAGATATTTAAGTAAAAAATGCAAATTTCATTCATTAAAAAAAAAAAATGGAAAATTTAATACTGTTTGTAATTAGAAGGTATTACAATTTAAAAATAGACGTAAACTTTTCGTTTTTTATTGTTTTCAGGAAAAAAAAACAAATATAGGAATAATGTTTTCATGAAAGTAGGCTTCAAGTTCTATCAGAAGATACTGTAATTATTGTATGTTTTTGTCTTTTAACTAAGAAAATTTGGATAGAAAGAAAATAAAAATAATGTTTCTGATTAGAAGATACGATAGACCTGTAAAACTTCAACAATTTTTTTCAATATTTGTTTTCTTTTCATACTTTTACACGTTATTTAAACGCTCTTCTAGTAGATCTGCATCGCTTTTGTTTAAATGTAATTATTAGCTTGATTCGGTGATAAATAATAAATATAATTACTCTCGATAGAATTTTATTAGCATGAATTATAAATTATAAAAAAGTGAAAAAAAATGATCATGTAAAAACATTGAGACAACACAAAAAATTAAAATAACGTATATTTACATTTAAGAAAAATTACACAACCGGTTTCGCTAGCAATTCTGTCGAGCTTACTCAAGTGCCTGTTCATCCTGAAGTGGCCAGCGAAACCGGTCGTGTAAATAAATGTAAATATGCGTTAGTTTAATTATGTGTGTTGGTTCAATGCATTTAAATGAAGATTACTCTAAACACATTAAAAATCAATTAGAGGAATAACTGATTTTGTACTTGTATGTGGGTTATTAATCTAAACACACAAAGCAGATGGGCGGCAAATATTTGAGCTTAGTAAAGTAAGTCATTGAAGAAAGTTAAATGCAGGATTACACCGACATACAAAGCGATCTGATTGGTTGTTATCTACTGTAGTTTTGCTTAGTAATTTGTGGCGCTGATCACTATTAATAAACCATATCTCAATGGGTTTTTTTTTTTAATAAATTGTAGAGATTAAGCTTTCAGAGAATATGTGTTAACATACCATAGCAATTTTAATAGTATCATTATTATTAGATAAATATGCATTTAGCATTAGTAATTAATAATAATACTACGGTCTGTCCCTAACATTTCAACTTGGAAAGCATTAATTTGAAGTGTCTTTAAGGCTTTAAAGTTTTGACTTTGAATGTAAAAGAGCTTTAGTTGTACAGTCTCTGAAGTAATCATCAATTCTGCAATACAGAAAATATTTTCAATAATAAACAACATGTAAAACTATTCTAGTTTAGAAATTACAAAGCTTATGCTTTTCATTAGTTCTTCCTCCGAAATTGGTTGCTTTTATAGTTTTGCATTGTAATATATTTAGAAATATTTATTTTATTCCACTAATTTTTGTGTAAATTGTTGAAAAAAGTTCAAACTTGAATATTTATCCATTTGCTTCCAACTACGGTCCATCCCATCCAGAATTTTTAGGGAATCACCCTTTTATATTTTGCCGCCAAAGAAAATAGGTCCAACTTGCCGGCTTAGCAAAGTATTGTCAGAAGCGAAATAAAACGTTCTAAAATATGAAATTTCATTTATCTAAAGGAATTCAATAGTAATCTACCGTTTTGTTAGGCAATAATGTTTGTATTTATTCGCCGCCAATCAAACTGCATTAAAATCAAAACAAACAAGATGGTGACTAACGATAGTTTTCTACACAGGATTTTTAACGGATCTGCCACGAGGGAAAAGACCAAATACAGTGGAACCCCGCCATTTGTTCACCTTTGTACTCGTACAATTCCGCATTCTTCTAACTTTTTCGAATAACTTTTTTCGAATTGTTCTGGCTCCTTATTTTTTTTTTTAGGTTTTTTTTTTTTTTTTTTTTTGCATTAAGTGTTATTATAGAGGTTTAAATAAGCATTCTCTGGGGGTCTGGAAGGATTAATCCAATTTACATAATTCCTTATGGGAAAAATTGATTCAACATTCATAGAAATCGCAATTGGAACAGTTTCCTGTTTGTGTACAAAAAGCCACGCTAATGAATATTTACTGATGTTTATTTTATATCCTCACTGATATGAACTTACAAAAATAAAAATTAATCTTTTTTACTGAATATCAAACAGTTCATTTCCTTTCCCCAATCATGTGAACTAACAAAAATAAAAAAAATATTATTTTCACTGAATATCAACAGTTCATTCAATATTCCAACTCATGTGAAAAAAAAAATTATGATTGCCACTCAATGTCAACAGTTCATTTCAGAACTATAAAATCGAGTGAACTTAAAAAAAGAAAAAGTTAATATTTACTATACAAGAAAAAAATATGATATTTTCATAGCAAAGTCAACAAAGATGTGAAAAAATTTCATAAGCAAACTACAACAGTAGTGGGAATTTTTGGAAAATTGATAATATAACAGGATGAAATCCAAAGCTTTATAATAGAAATTGGCAGCCACTGATAATGTAAACAATCACACATTTTAATAAAAATTCCATGTCCACTGAACATCAACAGTTCATTTCAGAACTGCAATCTAAAGGAGTCAACTTAAAAAAAAAAAGAAACCTCATTCATTTCTACTTTATATGTAGTTCATTACATAACTTATATCAAGTAATGTGAACTTACCAAAGTAAAAAAAAAATATATATCGTATTCACTAAATGCCAAATTCATTTCACATCCCCATGAAAACTTACAAGAATAAAAAAAAAAAAAATCATTTTTTTCGAATATCAACAGTTCATAAAATCGAGGAGTGAACTTAAAAAAAAAAGTAAATATCTATTATTCAAGAAAAAATTAAGATTATTTTCACTTTTAATGAATGTAATATATTATCATATACCTTATGTATATAATTAATAACAAGATACATTTTTTTCTGTGTACTATAGAATACAAATATTACGTATCATTTTCCATAGATCATAAAACTAATGGAGGAATGAATGATTTAGATTAAATTTATTAAAATGTTTAGATTAAAAAAATGTTTAGATGGATCCTACAAATCTTTATATATAAATCTTTATATCAAATAATGGACGACACAAAAGAAAAAAAAAAAGAAATATTCTACCTTGATGGCAAACCATAACTTTATTTCTATTTGTATTTATAATTTTGATATTTTAAAGAAAATATTCAAAAAATTATTTAGAGATTTAAAAAAAATTAAAATTTAAATTTTACATATTTTTTCCCCCTAATATTTTTAGTTATTATCTTAAATTCAGCTAACTTCCATTATAAAGGCAAAATATTGTTACTGACATCTTGTGCTCCTTCTGACGGAATAACACATTACGTCATGTTGTAAGCCGTCTGCATGATAGAAACGGGATAAACTTGAATAAGATGCTTTTCTGGTTTTTGGATTGTGACTCTTGTAAGTCTTCTGTTGTTAATGTTTAAATGGCTTTGTGGTTATTAGCTAACGTTGAAATCTCTCGTATCGATCGCTTTGCCAATCGAATTGAATTCACTGTTCTGGGAATGACTGACACTAATTCAATTCAATTTGGAAGAAATTCTTTACACTTCAATCATTTTGTCTTCAAAAGCAGTTTGTTTATTAATTTATTATCTAATTGTGCTTTTTCAGTCAATTTCAATAAATAATTAGCAAAACATTGATGAATTGCTTACATTTCAGTATGTTCGTACGCTTAAAATGAGAAGAAGAAATTCAAACCAGCCTAAACAAGGCTATTTTCTTTCGTTCAAAAAAAGTAAGTTATAATATACTTTCAATTGTATTTTCTTATGTTCAAAATGTCTGTTTTGTTCGCTCTTCCTTATGATTCTAATACCGTTCCTTTTTATTTCCATTCTTTGTTCCGGCTTCAGCAGTTATAAACGCATTTTACGCTTCGTTTTCTTTTAAGCTCCTGTCCTGTTATCTTTTCCTTCGGTATTCTTTCATCTTCGTATATAATCTCTCCATTTAAACTGATATACTGTTATTTATTTATTTATTTTTCATTTCGTCTTTTATTTCATCTTTCTTTACACGTCAATGAAGGATAATTTCATTTCACAAATATTTTTTAATATTATTTTGATTTTTGTAAAATTGAGAATTATTAACACGATGATCACCTAAAAGAACTTACAGCCTGTTTTCCTTACAATCTTGTCTTTCTTTGTTTGTTTTTTTGCTATTTATGTCATGAAAATATTACAAGCTAAACAAACATTTTTTTTTAAATTATAGTATTTATTGAATATAAAAAGTAAAGTAATATAAATTTTCCGATTTTCTAAAAAAAAAATTATTAAATCCTCAAATATTTAACTTAAATTTCCTGAATTAATAACTTAATTAATCGCACTAAAGCTCGGAGATTTAAAAAAATGTTGGAAATGCTAAGATTTACATTTTTTGTGAAGAATAAGTCTATAATTCCGATTAAACATCATAACCATCATAAAACATTGTATTTACAGTAATAATTAAAGATGTTTTATATTTGCACAGACTTTTCTTGTAAGACACACAGTCTTCATGAGTAATGTAAGAATGTTGAGATAATTCACATCTAAATTCGATATCAGTATCATATATTTGTCTAACTATATTACCACTAGAAGACAAACAAATCCCATTCAGTTTCACGGGATATTACTTACAGATTTTCCCTTAAGTCGATATTATTTCTTCATGTAAATTTCTTTAACTCCTGAGTTAATAATATTTCGTCCTTATCTTTGACATATCCAACTCGGAAAATCTAAAGTCCATTACAGATAGCGATGTTCTCCACAACATGTCGAAATCTTTTCCATTCTCACAACAGAGACAACTATTACCAATACAAGCCTGTGTTGAGTGTGTCATTATATTATTAACAGTCTTATTATTGATACTAATATAACATTATTTAATGTTAAGTTTTACAATAATAAAAATCTTACACATTTACTATTGCCTGAAATCACCTACATCGGCGCATTTGAGAGCAAAACCGTTTCTGTCAGGTTTGGATTGCAAAGAGATATTAGGCCTATCAACGCTTTTAAAACAAAACTTTGAGAAAAAAATATTGGCGGTTAAATACATACGCCTTTACCTATTAATTACTAGTTTTTTTCAAACAAATTTGAAAATAAAAGTTCAAAAGAACTTAATAACAATGAGTCCATAAATTGAAGCCGATACATCTGATTTAAGTAACACACATTAATTACATTTATTTATTTTGCTTATCGTGTGTGCTTAGTCCTTATTTAATAGGATTACACACATCCTGACTGATAATTATAACACACATTAATTTAATCAAGATTAATATTACATTAAAATTACTTTTAATTTTAATGTAATGTTAATTTTGATTAAATTAAAGTGTGTTACTTTAACCAGATGTACCGACTTCAATTTATGGACGCATAGAATTAGCAATACACGTAAAATACTTATTATTCAACTTAAAACCAATTTACTTTAAATATTACTTCTTGAATTGTCGTCTTTATTTTATTTATTTTTTAAAAGTTGCGAGAATGATAAATAAAAATAAAAAAAACTTAACATTTGTATTAAAATGTAATATCTATTCAACAACTACGCATGCGCATGTATCAAAAAATAAAGGCTTAAATTCAGTGCTTGAAGCAATGAACATATTCTTGCAGTTACTGTAGAATCCTGGGAAAAAAAGAAGACTGCTTTCTCTACTATGTGAAACGGAGAAACGGCGCTTTAGATAAGCTATTTAATTCCCAACTCAGCATCCAGTATTTCAACCTATTAGCAGTGCTTTTAAGTCAATTGGGGCTTAAAAGGCTACATTAAATTATTCCAGCCACAAAAGAATTGCTTGAAATCTGTAAAGCCCTATTGTTAAAACGGAAAACTATTGTTGTAAAGTTACTGGTTCCGTTTTTTTTATGTGTTCGTTGACGTCTTGATTCACCATTTCCGTACCACCTTTGAAAACGAATCCCTGTAAATGCAGGCGATCCAATTAAGGTACCCGTTAACGAACAGAAAAGGGTTTCATTTGCTCCCATTTAGGCTCTGCGTAATTTGGAATTCTTTTTCTAAAAAGGTCCCCAAGGTGAAATGAACCTTTTCATTTCTTACGGTTGAAAACCAGACAAAGCAAAAAGCCCCACTTACGTCTAAGTTATGCTACAGTTTTTTTTTTTTTTTATATATATATATATTCATTATTTCTATCCTGATTGAGAATTTATTCAAAGCAGTTAAAAAGCTAATGGAGATTGGTATATAAAACAAACCGCATTTTTATATTTGATTTTAATTTTTCTGCCTTGTTTTACAATCTCTGAATTATTAAAAACAAGGTAGGGATAGCGAATAGTAAACCAATCACAATGCTTCGCAATGGCTTCTGATATGTATTTTATATTTAATTATTGCTTTAATTTCCTTATTATTATAAATGTGATTGTTGCGAATGCAAAAGGCGCAATTGTTGCGATTATTGTGACTGTTGTGATTGTTGCTGAGCTGTATTAAAAATGTGATTGTTGCGAATGCAAAAGGGGCAATTGTTGCGATTATTGTGATTGTTGAGCTAATGAGATTTTAATGATACTTGTTCACAGACGGACGGACAAATCGGGAATATAATGATACTTGTATCAGAAGCTAAAATTGCCCGTGTGCATGTTTCAACAATTGAATTTCGCAACAATTCGCACGCGCGTTGCCAGGCAATAGGAATACTGTTGTTTGGTCAACCCTGAAATTCCGCAAAAATGGAATTTCTCATGCGCGTTGCCAGGCAAAAAATTTCGAACTGTTACAAATTGATTTCAATATTCTATTGCATGTGTTTTTTTTTTATTATTTTATTCTTTAGTTTTAATTTTAAGTTTTAGGTTTTAATTTACTTGATGTAATTCGTTTTTGTTAATAAATAAAATGTCTTTCACCATTCCACATGCGAGGCTTCTGGAGCAAAGCGACTGATAGTCGTCGAATTGCTTTTAATTTTTCTGCTATTTTTTTATATAAATATAATTTACATAAAGTCATGTTGCATTTTTGTGCTACGTAAATAATTGCCCTTTTTTTCTTTTTTAAATGGCTCTTTATTCAATAAAATTTTTGTATGTACGTTCTGCGGTAGAAGATTCTTTTTGATTATTTTATGTTTTACTGTTTTATAAGTTTTATCCCACATTCTAAAATACTATATACTGTATTTATATATATTACCTTGCTTTACTTTTTCGTTAAAGTTTTACTGTCATCTGATATTAAACTTCTTTTCTTCAACATAAAACCTCCATTAATCACAATTTCGGAAGCCTCATCGGCTTTCTTTTTCAAGCTTAACACAAAAAAAGGAAAGACATAGACTACATCATATCTTCTTCCCAAAAACTTCAGAATAAAATAAAAATAAATTAACAACAATCATGAAAATTAGAAGTCAATACGACAATCACAGAACGTAGCATGCTCAGTGCAACACGAACCGTTATTATGCTCCACCAAAGTAAATAAATAATGTTCAAATCGTCCAAAAATAATGTAAATATTGCAAACGGGAAAATTTTCTTTGGTAGAGCGTAATAATGATTCGTGTTGCACTGAGCATGTTACGTTCTGTGATTGTTGTATTGACTTCTAATTTTTATGATTGTCGTTAATTTATTTTTATTTTATTCTGAAGTTTTTGGGAAGAAGATATGATGTATGTCTTTTCCTTTTTTTGTGTGTTCAGCTTGAAAAAGAAAGCCGATGAGGCTTCCGAAATATTGTGATTAATGGAGGTTTTATATTGAAGAATAAAGACGTTTAACATCAGGTGACTGAGTTTACTTTATTCAAGATGAATTTGGTTATAAAGTTTTACTGTTTTTACTTTTCCTGGCGCATCATAGACAAAAATGGTTTTAAATTGTTAATATCAAATAAACAACCAAATTACTATTAACTTTTGACCGATGAATCTTCTCGAATCTTCTGCTTCTTCTTAAAACTAGACATGCACATTTCACGACAAAAGGAAATCTAATTTTGATTTATTAGATTATATATTTTTAATTTTTTTTTTCATGAGCAGGGCCTTGTCCTTTTTTTTTTTTTAGTACACGAAAAGCAAAGGGGAAATTGAGCTCTTACGTTCATTCTATCCATCCATCCCTTTCTGTAACTAACTACAAGTCGGACAGACGTGAGTTATACCTTAGTGAAACCCTATTACTTGTAAAGGTGGGGAAATAATACGAGTTCCAGTCTCATGGTAATACTTAAGAAGGAGTATTTCCAACATCTTAAAGGCATTCTGACAGTGGTTTTTATTCTGCTCGTGTTCGTGACCGTGATCGTACAGTAATTAAAACGCTACACTACAATAGTTAAAACTGAATTAAGGTCCTGACTTAAACAAATGCAAAACGACTGCAAAGGCGACTACAAACCTTTTCTTTTTTATATATTCTACATTTCTTTTACCAATGCACCTAAAGTTCTGAAAATTTAAATAGGAACTTGTGAAACATCTGGGATTTCTATTTTCATGTTTTTAATTTTCAAAATATTCTGTAATTAATTAAATTAAATTCAAAAACAGTCAATTTTTTGGGTGTTTTTGAGGTATTACTCGGTATTTTCAACTCAAAAAAATTGACGAAAACTGAAATGATAAAAAATTTGTAAAATAATGGATTTGTGTTTAAATTTTTATTATTAGTGCGGTAGTTAATTTTAAAAAAAATTACTCTCACACAATTTAAAAAAAAAAAAAAAATTATTTTTTAAAAAATTAACTGTTGCACTAACAATAAATAATTTAATATAAAACATTATTTTAGAAATTATTTATCATTTCAAGTTTTTGTCAAATTTTTTTTGAGTTGAAAATACCGAGTAATATCTTCTAAAAACCCAAAAAATTTAGTGTTTTTGAGTTTTAATTTAATTAGTTGTAGAATATTTTGAAAATTAAAATCTAGAAAATATAAATCGCAGATGTTTCTGTTAAATTTTCAGAATATTAGGTGCCCTGGAAAAAGAAATATATAAAAGAAATAAAAGGTTTGCAAACGCCTTCAGTTGCTTGAGTCAGGACTTATTGCTCCTAAAAACGGGGGAATGAAAATTGAATCTAAAATAAGAAAACACATTTTTGAGGTTTTAATTAAACCTAAAGTTCTATACGCAGCTGAGGTCTGAGTGGCTCTATTCACAATATTAAATATAAGGAGCCTTCGACTCTATCGTTAGATCCTTTCTCATTGCAATTGCCAGTACTTGAGGACGGTTTCAACACGTCGCGTCGTCGGTTGTTTGTCCTATGCGGTATTATTCCCGTGTGGATTCAGGCACGTGGCATTTTTTTATCACTATGAGAGAATTGTGAATCCAGAATATGTCTAAATAGTTCCGCCATCTACGTGGGTATATCCCTACTGTAAAGATTCTATTATTATTAAAAATTGGGAGGATAATGTTAATCATTTTGATTATGAAGTTTATACAGATGGCTCAAAAAATTGGGCACATGTTGGATTCTCTATTGTTATGAGGGATGCTCTTGGTACAACTTAAAGGATAGTTAGAGAACGCTTGCCTGATGTTTTTCTGTATATCACGTGGAAATCGAAGCAATCGCAAAAGCTATTTCTATCTGTCATGACTTATAAAATAATAAAAATGTAAAATTTGCAATAATACCTGATTCTCAGGCAGCGTTACTATCTATTTCTAAGTGTTCTTATTTAAATAAGACTGCCCGAGACAATTACGTACATTATAAAGAATTTTAGTCAACTTAGCTTTTTTGGGTTAAAGATGCCGTACAGGCATCTCTGGTAATGAAGAAGCAGATAAAGAAGCTAAGAAAGCCTCTTGAGGTGACGACATCACTTATCCTTGTCCTCGGCCCCGAACATATTTCAAATTGATTAAATTCCATAAGGAAATGGCCCTTTGGCAACACAGAAAAGGGCAGATTATTCTGTGGACACATTAAAATGTGAATATTAACTACCTGCTTTCTGATTTTACAATCGACCAATTTCTAACTGGTCACGGTGATTTTAATTCTTATTTATGTAGATTTAGAATACGGGATAACCCAGAATACGAGATCTGTACTTTGAGAGCAGACGAGAATCCTGACATCTCTTAGGGGCTGTTCAAGTATCACGTAAGTAGTCAAGGGGAGGGGGTTTCAAGCTTTGCTTTTTTTTTGTTGGCAAGGGGGAGGGGGCATCTGCTTATTTTTGCTTGAAGGGGGGGGGGGGGTCTAAAATGACCAAAAATGTGCTTAAGCAATACTTGAACAGCTCCTTATGGCGTTGTCAGGATCCAAATATAAGGAATGATTTTAAAGTGTTTCTTTTAAATA